>JAACJT020023476.1:0-22424 GCA_009936485.2 Gymnarchus niloticus | reverse complement strand
ATTGCAACATCATCTGATCATCTGTAATCATCTGCACCTGTTTCTTCACTGGTTCATGCCTTAAGTTAGATGGTTTTGTTATGCTTAAATGATTCATATGTGGGTCACTGTGTAGCTTAACAAACAAAGAACATTTCCTCTGAAACTGATCAGGTACAGAGAATGGACTGAAAATGAGACCCAAAAACTTTGAAAGTCCTTCAGGAAGCCTGGAGAACTATTCCTCAAGACTGCATTAAAAAAATACACGACAGTCTGGCTCTTTGGAAGCATATGAAGAAATGAGGGGTGGCTCAAGATTTTTACACAGTATTGTAATTTTGGTTGCTGAAAATGGCCAGTGTAAGTCATATGAAAGTTCTTGTTTCATAATAAAAAAAAAAAAAGACAATTAAGCTGCTGAAGAACTGGAACTTTTGCCAGTCTTCAGAAGAGCCCCAGTATTGGAATTCCTTTGACAAAGGTGTAACCAACACTGAATCATAATTCACAGGTTGGGTGAATTTTCTCTGGATGAAAGTGTGTAAAATCGTGAGAACATAAGAGCTCGTCCTGCCTCTGCGTGTTTGACTCAGGCTGACAAACTCGCTTTCTGCTGTGTCTGCAGATCCTCACAGAGCAGATCTGTACTCGAGTGATGCACACGCAGCATCCGGATCCTGATTGCTCTGTGCAGATCATGAACCCACGTGAGTGAGCTCGTTTTCGTGGCAACCCTCAGAACATCTGGAGCAGGGTGGAGGTGGGGTTTGACTGATGGAGCTGTGTGGGTTTTTTTTTTTTTTTTAAGTGAATCCGTGCCACATGAACAACTTCCTCCAGCCCCAAGTGGCGTGGTCAGTGGGGAAATCAGTGCTCTTTCCATACATGATAACTGATACTATTTGTATAATATCAGAATGTAGTTCTGAGAATTTTCACTCTATAATGATGGTTTTGTGTCCACATGCTTCTGTTGGTCAATGTGTGACGTCGAATCTGAAAGATTCTGAATAGACTGGGTGGTTTACGATTAAGGACAGATCTGTGTCGATTTTTGATGTGCTGGGGATTACACACCACACGACTCCAGTCTGCTTGCTCCCAACTCCGGTCATGAAATCCGAACATGTTCGAAATATTACGACCCGTCTGAACCATCGTCGGGAGACCGAAGAATAGAGTCTGTGTCCATCATACACTACGTGATTGTACGTGTTGACTAATCGACTCCAGGAATCGGCAGACTAGGGCCAACTCGCTGCGACATTAAACGCAGTTAAAATTGGGGGAATAATTGTGTAGTGTAAACCCTAACTTACTTCCACTTCTGAGTTACCGAGACCCTAACTCGGTGTTTGAACACCAGGGTCACCTGAGCCAGTGCAGTGTTTCTTTGAGGTGAAATGAAGTGTTTCTCCATGGCAACTGCAGTTCACGTCATCATGAACTCACTCTGAACGTTTGCGAATCTCGCAATTTCTAAGGCACCTCACGCTAACTGTCAGTGTGCTGCCGTACCTTCAGAGATCCTCAAGGTGGCTGCTGACCTGATAAGCAGCTCACCACCGTGCCCGGAGAGCATCCAGGTACGCCGGCTCTTCCTGTCCGACATGATCAATCTGCTCAGTAACAACAGAGACAACAGGAGGTAAGGCGATGCTGCCCAGCTGATGTGGGACATTCACAAATGGCGGCTGTAAATAGATTTGGACTCCCTTTTCCATGTCTCTCCCTGCTGCCCATGCCTTCAGGAGTCTCCTGCAGTGCTCTGTGTGGCAGAAGTGGCTGCTGTCCCTCTGTGGCTTCCAACCCGAGAGCGCCGAGGAGCAGAAGATCACAGAGATGGTCTACACCGTCTTCCGCATGCTGCTGGGCCACGCTGTCAAGTGCGAGTGGGGTGGCTGGCGCGTGTGGGTGGACACTCTGGCCATCGTCCATTCCAAGGTCAGACATTGGGCTCCACACACAGACGCCGCACGAGATCGTGTCCGACTGGGAGAACGTGGAGTCAGATATCACAGATTAATCTGCAGTTCCAGCAGTGGTCATTTATAAGCGCTTTATTTGTGTTCTGTGACGTCGTCGTTGATGTTTTATGATGCTTTCTGTTCTGGGCCACTGAAGTAATCACATTAGTGTCAGATTGTGGTCCAGGATTTTAAACCTGACCCACCCAACGTAGTACGTTAACAAAGTGCCGTTGTTTTTTTGGGGTTGTGTGAACGCCATAAATAGGGGGCATTTCAGATCTGTCGGAACAGTGTCTGGAGAGCTCAGCCAGGGGTGGTTCCTGGGGGGCAATGCCCCCATCAATCGTCTTGGCCCCCCCCCCCCCCAAGATCAGTTTGTTTTATTAACTTTTGATTGCTGGCAACACAAGTTGTTTTTTCATACATGCCCCTCCAACAGAACAACCGGCAATCCAGCTTGGCCCCCTTATTCAAAATGGTGTCGAATGGCTACTGAGTCCAGCTAGACCCCCATCTCCAGAGCAGACGTCGCCATGAGGCTCACCCTTGAGTTGGACTTCATTCTCACATAGTAAAGCAAATAGGACAAGTAGCGCTGACTTAAGTAGGCCCTCGGTAAGGCGATACGTCGCATATTCTCTGCGGCTCTTGGCTTTTAGGGCCGCTTCAGAAGTGCCAGGTGCATTTAAGAGAGCTCTGATTAAGTGTCTCTTCCTGGCCCTGACCCAGTTCTGGTTTCAGCCGGTTAATTACCCTCTCAAATCAGCCACCGAAATATCAGTGTACCATCAAAAAGCTACTAATGTAGTGTGCACACATACACTCAAACAAGCTTAAGGAGTAAAAATGGAAACATTGTATGTTAAAGTGCCCGCATTTCTCTGCTTGTATTTGAAGTTGTAATGACTGCAGTAGCTAAGTACAGTAGTTATAACAGAATGACTATGTGATACGCACAGATAATCACATACATGTGCGGTTTGTCAGACCTCCTGTGCTAGCATGACATCATTCTGTAAACATCCAATAGTTTCTATTTAAAAAAACATAATTGCTTTTTTTTTTTCCACTCGTCTGGAAACAGCTCTTTTGTAAGTCATGCACAACTCGTCAGTTACAGGGAAAAATAACCCTTCAATGGGTGTGTAAAGTAGGTTCCCATGTCTAAGCGTCTGAGAGAAAGTCAGTCACAGATTTCCTACCCATTTTGTAATCCTGCAGGATTTGCCTGGGGACCGCGGCTCCGGTCCTGTGTTGCTGCCCGACCCACGGGCCAATGCAGCATTTCCTTGTAATAAGACATGATGAGACCGTACGCAGTGTTGACTCACGATTAGCCATGTCCCAAATTCATCCATCCACCTTCTAACTGCCTAACCTGCTTAGTGTGGTGGCCGGTTAACGTTTGCTAGGACTCACAAAGCTGTTTAAAAATTGGTACTTCGCAAAGAGCAACACATGCAGAGTGTGGAAATGAGGAAACTGAGATCATGGAATTAAGGGAACTCTTAATCGTTAGCATGGCAGCTATGCTAACTGGCTTTGTGGTCATGGTGGTTTAACCTCAGGCATTATCACGTTATCACACACTATCTGGCTATCTGACTAACAATTTCCTAAGAACACAGTAGAAGTGTCACTTTTTGTATTAGGTTTGGTTAACACAATTTGAGAGTGACTCCCCCTGCTTGGTATCTCACCACCTGGGGGGCTCACATGCTCCCCCCCAGGTTATCTTGATGAGGACAGTTATCGTCTTTATGTGATTATGTTGAGCAAATTAAGTGCCGTATTGAATGAGACCTGCAGAATGGCTTTGTGTCTGCTGTCCCATTAAGGTCCTGTGGTTCAGTGGTTCAGTTTACCGTGACACAGACGGCTTATGGTACTAGCTGTATTTACAGCCAGAAATGCGGTGTACAGGATATCCGTAGACGTGGTGACGAAGGCCCCAAAGGTCGTTTTTTTTTTTCCCCCATTGTGTCCTGATTTCCTGGTGGAGAAGTCCCAACATGCGGTGTTCGACTCAGTGTTAGGTTTCATTCTGGCTTTTTTTTTTTTTTTTAAAAAAAAAAAAAAAAAAACTAAATTCAGATGTTTCTGTGTCAGCGCAAAATGTGGAATGTATTAAAAGGGGCATTTTCCGCCGTATCGTTCGGAGGGTCGTTCTGTTTTGACGGGACCATTATGGATTAACCCTCAGACAGACTGACGGCTTTGGCGTTCGAGTAAATGAGAAAGAAATGCATTGATTGCACATTCAGGGTTTCTCCTCGTAGCCCCCTGTGCCTACAGCTGCATGGCCAGCTGCACGTGCACAGATGTTGCTGCCGCTGGCTTTCTGTCATCGCGGGTCAGTTTGTATTTTATGTCGATAGCGGTGGCATTGGGTCGACCTTGCTTTGGACGTGCACGGTGTTACTGACACAGGTAGTTATTCAAAACGTAGTTTTTACTTGCTGGGCTCAAGGTTTCATTTTAATAAAGTCACTGTAAAGTAAGTTGGCATGTCACCTTCTGAGTTTATTGATATTTGTTTTTTAAGTGTGACCTTTCTACTGATAGAGGAAGTGAAGTTTGCATTTGAGATTGATGAAGGAAATGGTGATGTTTATATACAGATATTTAGAAGTGCCTGAATTATCTCTGCTGCTTTTTCCCGTTCTTTGTGTTTCTAGGTGAGTTCTGAGAAGCACAAAGAGAAACAGGAAGCCAGGTGCCATGTGTGCCAGAGACAGGAAGTGACTGAAGATGGACCCAGGCAAAGCTGCATCATTCCTGGGTGCCTCATCTCTGCTAACGGGGTCCTGGAAGGTCCTCCTTGTCCTGAGGATGCAAAGGGTGTTACTCAGCCTTTCAGCCTGTCCAGCATTCCAGATCCAACATCTGCCAGTAACTTTACTGGACAGAGCCAGGTACCTCAGGAAGTTGTAAGTGGGACTTCTGTCCAAACTTTTGGTTCTGGGCAGTCCTCTCTAGACACCTGTGATCCTGGAGGAGGGTGCCAGGGTAGTGGGGCAGTCGTGCCTGTCGTTCCTGCAAATGCTGAGATGATTACAGTTCAGAAACAAGCAGAAGGTCTCACCAAGAAGCATGGATCTGTAACTGAGAGCCCGGTTCGGGAATCCGGGAGCTGGGACTCAGCAGATGACTTGGGGGGCATCTCAGCTCAGATCGTGGTCAACCGTGGAAATTCAGAGAAGGACATTTCCACATTAATCAGTAGTGATGGAGACAGTGATGGTGTCACCTCACCTGAAGAAGAGGAGCAGAATATGGTGAAGCCCAGCGTGAAGACTGTCTGGCCTGTGGGAGTAGGTGCTGGCATGGTGAAGGAGGTCTGGATGGCCAGGTTGGACGTGTCTCGTGTGGCCTCCGATGCGGCGAGGCTGAAGGGACGGTCAATGGAGGTGCGTGGCCTTCTGAGCAGGGAGGCCGACACGTTGACCTCATCCATGTTCTCACCGATGACCTGCTCTCCATTTCCCATAGGACTTTGCCTTCGAACAGGCAAATGAAGTCAGGGGAGCTTCCGCAGATGGCTTCTCCACAACGAAGTGTGACTCCCAGGAGCTCCAGTGGTCCGTCATGCACCAGCGTCTGCTGTCGGACCTGCTGTTCTCCATTGAGGCCGAGGTGCTGATGTGGAGAAGGTGATTGTTGTTGAAACCTTTGCCGTTGGTAACGCTGAATGCTTAAGCATCTTAATGCTTGCAGGAAGTGCCACATCTTTTCTGTGATGCACTGGCAAATGAAGGTGAGATATTGCAACAGTGTGATTTGACATCAGATGTTTTCAGTATGGCAGGCTGCACAGAGGCTGTCTTTACTCAGGGAGACAGTATGGGATTCATTGTTCGGCATTTCCTGAATCACAGTGAAATCGCCATTATGCCTAGCGTGTCCACAGTCAATAGGAGCAGCACATTTTCTAATCTCAGTCCTATCTTACATCAAACCTGTCCCATAAATGCCAGAGCTGTACCGCAAAGTGATGCCTCCCGAATTCCTACATCTTTCTGCTGCATCCAGCTGCCCCACCAAGACCATGCCGGAGTTCGTCAGTGACGCTGAGAACCTCGTCTTCGTGCGCAACGCTATCCATGTGATTTTGCAGGTGGTGGACACCATGGTGGTGGGCTCTGGAGGAATCCTCCCATTGCTCTCGGCAGCAACCTCCACCTCAGTGAGTTATGCAGGGAGCTTCTCCTCTATGGCCCCGCCCATTTCTTCGCAACGCCACCCCTTCATATGTGGCTCTGCCTATCCCTCTGTATCGACGGCAGACAGACTACCTTGTTATTCCTCAGTGGCCTGTGTTGTTTTTTTTTTTTTTTAACCACAGATCTTGAAAGCCCTGTGCTGTTAACCTGAGGTCTTTTTCCTCCTGACCTCTTAACTCCCATGTCATCGGTACTCTGCTCTGCTTTCATGTTAGTTTTTCAATTTCTGCTTCTCTCAGGGTCAGTTATTTTACCCCCTCTCTTTGCTTCACACGGCCTGTTTTGTAATGGTCCCCCTTGGAAACTGCCACCTTTTTGCCCCCGCCACGCAGCCCAGGCCAGAGAGTACCGAGCTGTCGCCGGGCCTGTCCCCCGAAGCCTCCGCAGCCTTCCTCCACCGGTTGCTGGGTCTGGCCGACGTGCTGGTCTTCTCCAGCTCTCTGAGCTTCACCGAGGTTGAGGCGGAGAGGAGGATGTCTTCAGGAGCCCTTCTGAGGCAGTGCCTGCGCCTGGGTAAAGCTTTGAGCTACAGATCCACCTCCCCCCACATCAAAGTTTAACAACCCGGGAGCCTGTTTCCGTCTTCATTGTAATAACCCTCGGCATGCCGAAAGCCGACTTACGGTAATGCTCCCAGACAGATTCTCTGTACCACGTTAGAGCTGCTCTGACAGCATCGGACCTTCAGACGCCTACATAATTTATTTGCCCTTGCTTGGGTTTCTCAGTCCATCCAGACAGTTGGCTGCCATCGAGAAGGATGCCGTTGTTATTGCCTCCTTTGGTCTGGAGGTTGGCTTTCTTTTTGAGGGCCGTCTCTGGTGTTGCCTTAAACAATGCACAAGGGCAAGAAGAGTCAGTAAATGGGAGCTTTAGTTATTAGAAGTGTGCTGAGTTTGGGCGGAGGAGGCAGCACAGCCTTAGCTTTACAAGATGAACATTTAACGAGCTCTCACTCCTTCACTGCATAATATGGCTGCTGCTTGGTAATGCAACTTCTTCACTTTCTCTATGGGTGGATGTATGGAGGCTCTAATGGAAGGAGGAGCTGTTCTTGTGATCCAAGGACTTCAGAGACCTCTTTTGGTGGCTGGGGGGGGGGGGATGTATGGGGGTCCTGTTTTTCATATTAAAAAGCATGATGCATGCCACCTGCATTGAGTTTACTGGGGTTCCCCTCTCTGTTTATCCCATAGTGTGTACCACGGTCATCTGGAAATACTTGGAATGTCGGCAGGTCTGCAGCCTCAGCATCCTGAAGATGCGCCCTGGGCTTGTGGGAACTCAGGCAAGTCCTCCACTAAGTGCCAACAGACGATGCCTGACGTTGACCCGCATGGCGTCATCGTATCTAAAGGTGCTGGCCCTGTAGACCGCTTCCCTTCCCCCATCATGTGGGAATCCCGAAAAGGGGCGTCGGTTACAGCGTCCTTTGCGGTAGCACCACGCGAGGAGTGGTTGTCGACTACTTCTTCTCCAGCTCCTTCCTGAAACATTACCTTGTGTTTACCATTGTTCCAGTACTGCGAGTCTGCATGCTCCAATGCGCACACTGTGAACCTGCACTCATACTGCAGGAGCTGTTCTGCTGTGCCCTAAAATGACGCCAACTTTTTTAACATGCTTTATCTGCCACATTTCTCTGTGCATCGCTCTGCCCCTGCTGCTAAGTTGATTTCCAGGAAACATGGTAACAATCCTGGATACATGTTAAATGTTTGTCTTTTGTAATCAAAACCTTATATTTTTCTGATTAAATCAAAAGGCCCAAAAATTCAGTGTGATGGAAAATGTTTCTGATGAATATGCACCAGTTGCCTAAGATTTACAGAGGAAATGAACTGTAAATCAAATGTGGAACAGGATATCGGAATGATTCATGGGTTGTTGTTTTGTTTACGATGTTGAAATTTTGCGTTCAAATCTCATTTATGTTTGAAATGAACAAACTAAACGTGCTCTCGGTGTTGTGGAAAACGATTCTCCACTGTATGTGCCGCATCAGAACCAGCATGTGATTTATTGGGCCCTGTGCCGTACAGGATCCCGAGGAGCCGAACAAGGAAGACTTGGATTGGCTGCTTGGAGATGTGGACGTGGACCGCCTCCGGGCCGTACTCTTCGGAAACTTTGTGGGTGCCTGCCATGGTGCCGTCGAAATCCCTTTTGGCCATAAACATTCGCATAAAGGCTGCAGTAGTGCGACGAGCCTGGAGGACAGGCGTATACGTCAGTGATGAGCTGTAGAGTTCAAAGTGATGGTCTGGTTCTTCCAAACAGCTTAATACATATAAGGAAGCATTTTCCTGGCCTGACGTAGCAGATTGTCTTTAACACAGCTGCTCCAGCCTGGTTCTGTTTTCTTTGCTTGAGGAAAAAAAGCCAGCCGGTCTGCTCTATTTCACTTTAAACATGTTTAGTCGGTGGTGCATGAGGCTCTCAGGATATGGTGTGTGCCTTACTAGAGGTCAGTAATGGAGAACTGGATCCAGGATCACCCTGCATCTGTAGTGGGCATGTAGACACTAGCAGCGGTGATGCTGTTCTCTTGTCTCAAGGATGACAGCAAGCAGGCACAGTTCCTGTCCCTGGCTGTGGTCTACTTCATCTCTGTCCTGATGGTGTCCAAGTACCGGGACATCCTGGAGCCACGTGAGGACGGGCCTGTTCCATCAAAGAAGCAAGGCGGTACCGTAACGTGCACCAACACCTGACTGTTCCTAGGTTCAAACCCAACTTTGGCGTTGTCGTGCCGCAGTATGGTCTACTTTGGGTCTGGTAACCTCTTATGTGGCTTTCTACAGGTAAAGCAGCTCAGGGCTGAGGTGGAGGCATATGTGGCCCAGGACGGTGGGCGGCAGCTGCTTCTGATGTTGGCATTCGTAAAGCCAAGCATTGTGTCTGTCTGTTTCCCTCAGATGTGGGAAAAGCCCCCAGGGGGGACAGTCACTCAGACGGTACCCCCCTCCCCATGTGGATGGACTCCAGGCTGGGCCGGGAGGGAACAGGTCCTGCCTCAGGCCCGGATGCCATTGGCGAGGTCCTCTTCACCTTATCCTCAGAGGTGAAGTGGTCCAAAGAGACTGTTGCCCGCTCCTCTTCTTCTCGAGGTGGAAGATGCTCCAATGTGAAGGACATCCTGCGTAGTCTGGTTGGAGCTCCAATGGAGGACATTCTAGTGGACCCTGGGCTCCTCTCCTCTAACTTCCTGGGGATCGCTGGACATTCCTCCCATCAGGGGGTTTGCTGCTTCGACAGGTAGGCATCTGTGGTTTTTCCTCTAGCGCCCTTATTTCAGTATTGTCATGGTAACCAAAGGAGACCGTTTATACATCTGAAAGCAGATGAGAGCTGGAATAACACCACCGCAAGCCTGTAGGTGGTGGTTGTGCACTTATGTTATTTAATTAGTTACTAAAATGAGGAAAGCTTGGGGTCAAAGTTCAGGGTCAGCAAGTGTCCCAGGACCAGTTGGGGTTAAGGGCCATTAGGAATTGAACCCAAAACCTTCTGGATTCAGGCACAGATCCCTAAGGTGCTGAGCTGTACACCACCTATAGTATAAGACCAGTAATAATTGTTGATTTACATATTTAGATTTAAACCACGCCCCCAAAATTACAAGCACATACTAGTTTAGTATGATCCCTGCTTAAGGCATCACACCAGCATACCTGGCATACATTAAAAATCACCTCCCTCCCCCCAAAGAGCTACCAGAGTCCTGTAAGTTTGGACCTTCCTTTGCTGCTGTGGTTCTACGTGCTGGCCTCCAGGGAGCGTTCTGCATAGCAGGCAGTGCCAAGCAGAAATGTCCACATAATGAGCTTTAAAACCCACTGCCGCCTTCTAATAGTAATAAGTACAGATGTTTTCTCGGTTAAACAGGAGGTGAGCCTGTCTGCGGTGATCTAAGACCTGACTGATCATCTCGGCGGGCTCATCTCCAGCCGGTGAAAACGTATTTAATTATTGATGCCGCCTGGGCCAAGTCCAGGATGAGAACACGGTGCTGTTGGACTGAGAGCCTCTTACAGGAATATTTGCGATCAGTTCTGGGAATCTGCAGGGATGCCGTCCAAAGGAACCTTCCGTTTGGCAGTGAGCACAGTGCCATCGGCATTGGGGTTTCTCACCGATGGAAAGGGGTCAAAGCGAAAGCAGGGTCGAGGAGCCCACTGCCTCTGGGAGTTCAGGACGAGACACGGGTGGGATTTTGTAGCTTTTAGCTGTGCACTCCGTGAAGCACTGTGTACTGCTCATGGCTATCGTGTGATAGCGTGTTTGGAGAGGCTTTGTCCCGTTTGAACAACGTTGATCTCGCAGGACAGCCTTTCGCTGCGTTGCCTGTCAGACGGTCACGTGGAGATTACGTGTTAGAGTTTGAATTACCTTTAGGAGTGTGGGTATGCTGGCTTGCCTGATGGACAGTAATGGCAGTTACCATGGTGATTCTGGCATCAGCGCACTAGACCCTGTGTTTGTGTGCTGAGGATCATGGTTGTCTCATGACTCAGTTCTGGACATTTACCTGAAGAATGGTCATACCTCCATCAGGGATAAATTTAGAGAATGCTTAGCTCTACGTGTTCCAATTGCAGGTCTGAAGAACTGAACTCTCTCCTCCCCAGTTATGGTACCAGTTCTAAACCGTGCCTTCAAACCCACTGTCACCCAGTATGAGGAGGGGGCTGAGTTGTGTGTGTGTGGCCCCACCCACTTCTGACATGGGGTTCGAAGCCCTGCCTGATGTCTTATTCATAGACAGTGGTGTTTGTGCTGATAAGTGAATCTAATGATATGGTGAATAATTCAGTGGATCAGTGACAGAACAGATGGAGCCATTTCAGAAAAGCAACCCACTGTTTACTATATCGCCAGCCTGCTCCTCCCTTTTCAGGTGGCTTGGTCTGAAATATTTGTTTGTTAGGGGAGGGGCTAAAACAACACTAATTCTGACCAGCTGGGCACGTGGAATGGCCAGTTTCTGCATTCTTTATGAAAAACTCTGCACTGCTTTTTTTAATACTGATGTTTGTGCAGGTCTCCCATGTTCCTGCAAAACCCACTGAAGATGCCATTAAGTAGCCCAGCACGTGATGGAGTATTGGGGCAGGCACATTCAGAGAATGAAAGACCACGGGGACGAGCTCCTGCTCTCTTCGGGACTCCTATCTCGTGAAACGATGGCCGTTTCCCTGAGACGGCCTCTTCCATCATCTTAATGAGATTGATTAACGGTTGGCCGTGTCCTGTAGTAGAGCGACTCGGTGCCGGCCCATAAATCCAGGGTGCTGCGTCACATCTGGTTTTTACTGCTGTCTTTGAACCCGGAGCCGACTTCTCTTTTCCTCAGACATGATTATGCCACAGGAGCCACTTGTCAGAGTTTTGCGTGTGTATGAAGGCTGTAATATATAATGTCAGCTGCTCTTATGAAATACATGTCTTTTAGGCTCTTAACTTCAGTCGGGGGGATTCCCCCAGCATGGCCTGGGAGTACTGTAAATAAAGACCGGATTTGGGGGGGGGACAGAGCGAGTCAGGGGATGATCGAAAGGAGGTAGAGACAGAGGACAGCCACCCTGAGTCATGCCACGCCTTAAAGTGAGCGCTGGATTCTGTTCCTCAGGAGTGTTTCCGGGGCACCCAGGAAGACTGGAGAGGGCCCATCCTTAAGGAGTGGCACTGTGCCCCCCACTGGTGCTGCAGCAATGCCTGCTGGAGACGTGGCCTACCAGGTGAACACGGAGTCTGTCCACGGTGAGTCGGAGTGGGTCAGAGCCAGTTGTTGTCATGGCTACATCCTGCATGAAGCTGTCCTTTTAAAAGCCTTGTGTCCAAGTGCCGATCGTGGCGACTGTGCAGGGTCACAGAGGGCATGGCGCTCCTCCCAGGAAGCACAGGGTACGAGGTACACAGCTCCATCACACATGCAGATGCTCTCCCGGGGTACTTAAGAGATGCAATTTTACCTAGCTTTATGTTTTGGGCCCACGTTTGGAAACCTGCACAACACTTGGAGATCAGGCAGATTCCACACACAGTACCTGGAATCGAACCCGCAACCCTGGGGTCGGGTGTCAAGCGTAGGGGGGTGGTGTAAGAGTCACTGAAGATTTTGAGGTGAGCATCGCCTTAGACCTGGCAGGTCACATGTCGGTCCCTCCCAAAGGAGGATTTATGAGCATTTTTCACGTGTCGTATGATCTACTCAGCCGGAAAGCTCAGACAGAGGCAGCTTAAAGCAGTTAAAGAATCAGATTTTTTTTTTTTTTTATGTGCAGCTTGGCGTACTTGTGCCATATATTTTAGTGTCAAACACTCTATGACACTGGAGAGGGCATTCAGCACCAGAGTTTGCTTCATGGTTTGCACCTACAGTCCCCAACAGTTGTGATCTAGTCGAAAGTTTCCTGAGATGCCTCTGAGACAGCACCGTGTGTGGAGAGCAGGTCGAGTTTCTACTGACCTCCATTTTATAGTGGCAAATAAAAGCAGAATGATTTTTTTTTTTACTTGTATGAGCCCTTGCAGTTCCCTGGGCAAGCTATTCAAACAATGTTTAAATATTTTGTTTATGGGATGCACTTTGTGTTTTCATTTTTAATTTCTCCTGTTTCCAGTGGGCACTTTCTCATTACCGATTTTTTTTTTTTTTTTTTTCTTCATTTTTAAAATGTTAATCCTTATCCATGATCATTTGTGAAGCTGGTTCCGACTTATTTTGGAGAATCTCCTTCACCCTGTGATTATATTTTTAAGGAGACACGTATTGGCCAAGACACTCCCGTGCCACCCTGTTTATTCAAACCCTTACACAGGCTGCCACAGAGTCACTCATAGTCCCTTGTCTTTGGTGTCTTTCAGAGGGCGTGTCTCAGAGCACAAAGCTGCCACCCACCTCTGCAAAGCCTCTAATGGCCTCCAGGGACTCTGCCTTCAGCACAAGGTGACGCACTCGGGGTGGCAGGGAAGGGAACAGGGGTCAGCCCATCTGCAGGATCCACTCTCAGAGATGCTGGTCGTCAGGGGCCTGGGAGTGAAGATGCCGTGCAGACAGGAAATGAAAGGCTGTCGCACCCCCAGCTGACGCTCTGTGGAGGCGGTTCAGTGCAGATGAGGCCCTAGGGTCAGGATAACATTGAGACGCCTCAGGGACCTTAAAAGACAGGAAGTTGAATTATGGGAAATGGGCTCCTGTTTCAGCCATGTGTGAAAGCCAAGACGTGTCCTCTTTTCTGCCATGCAGAGCTGCCGGCCTCCTCACCACCCCCAGACCCCCTCGCCTGACCCTCCCCCCGGACCCCTACCCATGTTCCCTGTCTCACTGGACCCTTCTCCTCTCCCCAGCATCTCGCTGAGGCTGGAACATGCTCTCAAGCGGCCTGCCATCCTGCTCAGAGAGGTCTTCGTGGACTTTGCCCCTTTCCTCTCTCGTACCCTCCTGGGCAGTCATGGACAGGAGCTGCTTGCGGAGACCGCCAGTGAGTCCCCAGGGGTGGGGGGGGGGTCAACGCTGCTCTGGGGGCGCCGTAGAGGTGCAGTGGGAATGGGATTTGAGTAGTAAAGCGATAGAGGGGGGATCTTGGTGGGTTTTGTAGCGGGTTGCACCAGAGGTCAGCCCGTTAACACGAGTGTCGGGGACGTGTCCGGCCAGAGGCCCCGACGGAAGGGTGATTGATCACTGGGGGGGCGAGGGGGAGGGTCATGAAGCCACTTCCCCTCTGTTCACATGCATGCTGAAACCTCTGACCAGGGAGGTGTCCTTTCCACACCGAGGAGTGAAACTCTAGCTGGAGATGCCTGTCCACTTCCTTGGGATTTGCGCACATGCATGTGTGTGTGTGTGTGTGTGTGTGTGTGTGTGTATAAGAAATTTATAGAGCAGGGAGAATCCATCAGTGGGGGGAAACAAAAGAACACATTTCCCTGTGCTCAGCTTTTGCACATCAGGATGGCTGCATGGTATGATGTTGCATTTCCTGTTGATGCACGGTTGCACTTTGACTCATGGCTGCAGTCCTGAATGAAGAAGGAAGTGCACTCTAATGCCTGTTTGTCAGAATGCTGAGATTATCTTTTGAACAGCTTAGCACAGCAGTCAGGGACCCGCTTACAGAGCGCGAAGGAGGATGGGTTACTGCACACATCTTCAATGTTAGCCCCTGCGTGCACAGCAGGGGTGCCCCTGTATCTGACTGACCCCTGCACATCTCCCCTCTCCCCCCCCAGGTCTGGTGTGCATGCAGCCTCACAGCTCGGTGGTGGAACTCGTCATGCTGTTGTGCTCGCAGGCAAGTTGGCCGCCAACACACACACACACACACACGTGCACGCACATGTGCTCTGTTTCTGGGACCATCGCTCCGGATCTGCGGCCCCCTCGGCCCTCAGAATAATACGATGCAAACGGAATGTCATGTCGCATGGGGGTCCGAGACCTCTGACCAGCCTCTGGGGCGTGCGATGCCTCCATTTCTGATAGATGAGGTTAACGTTAACCCACTGCTGTGCTGCGATCGATCTGATCCGGTTTGTTGGGGCCGCCAGTGCTGGATTTGCTTGGCCGATGCTGACAGACAGCTCATGAATACAAATGAAAGACCAGAAGTGTGGGAAATCGATGGGCTTCCATCGATAGAAGGTAATGAAGTCCGTAGCTTAAGGGTACAGCCACTCATGGTTGTAACGGTGTCACTATTTCGAAGCGAGTTGTGCCTCAAAAAGAAGAAAACAAATGCTCACATTTATACCCATCCACACGGCACACACCGTCATTCGGTGCGACCGTGGGCACCACTGGTGCATTGCGGCAGATGTCGCGTGTGTCCCCCAGACGTGATGACACTTAAGCGGTCGCGTTGACGTGGACCCTTAACAGGCACGAGCAAAATCCCGTTTCCTTTCTTCTTCCCTCTGCTATCTACTGAGCATCCTCTTCTCTCAGATGTGATACAGACTGCACGCCTGTTCCCGTCTCCTACACGCCATCAGGCACTGGAACGAACTAGACCCTGGCAACCGGAAGGCACCGTAAATGACACAGACTAATGTAGCCATTTGTCATAGCTGTCAGCTTGTAGCTTAATGTTAATCTAATCAAAGCTCAGGCTGGCCTGCAGTCGCCTTCTCCCAGGCTGGATCGGGCCTTCTCTGCCTGGGCCCTCCTCCCACTGAAGCAACAGTTACACGCAAAGCTTATAGCTTTAATAAATCAACGACGTGAACTCCCGCTATGCGGCCAGCTGAAATTAAAAACGGATACGACAGAAAGCTAACGGACTCCTTTCCCTGATTAAATGATTATTTTGTAGCAGGGATAATGTTTTGGGCTGACAGGCAACAGCATTTGGCTGTGGAAAAGCTCCAAATCTTTTATTTGTGGCCGTGGTTGTTGTGGGTGGAAAAAGCTCATGTAAAAAGCTCTATGATGCGTGCCTTTCTTAAGAGCGAGCACAGGAAGACTAGGTAACGTTTTAGCTCAGAAACCCTACAACCCAATACAAATGAATAGGCAACATGGTCAAATCTGATACGTGTGACAGCTTTGACTGTTAGTAAAATTTCATAAATGTGCTGTCTTTCTGCAGTTTGGAATCTCCACCAAATGTATTATGAAGTGATAAAATATTCTTCCCGTTTTGATGTTTGGGATGTGGACGTTCAGACGGGCACCGGTGTGACTTCCACCTTAATCTTTGTTACTTATTTGTTCCTAACCTTTTGTAGTGCCAAAGATTTATGGGATATGCTAAACAGGGAATTGTGGAGGTTCAGGCTCGGACCAGAAAAACACCAGTGACGTTAGAGCGTGTAAATTCCACTCTCAGTACAAATTTGGAAAGCGAACTTCTCTTCATTACATGTCATTGCTGCACAATGTTATTTTTAGAGAATAAAGATTTCACGCAAAGCAGTTCAAGGTGCCTGCAATGGTATCTTATGAACGTGATCCAAATCGCTGGATGATGAACAGCACAAACTGTAAGGGCTTTGAATGTGTTTAGTCATTCAAAAATGCAGTTTTTAAAGTAGTTCAAAATACTTAAATCAGAATGTTACAATTTTTTTTTTTTGTTTGCCCAGTAAAAATAACTGTATCAGTAAGGTCTCCTGTATGAAATCCACTCTAGTGAAGTACAGGCATTGAGGTAAATTGATGTACGTCTGTCCATGTGTAAGACAGGAGTCCCTGAGAGAACCGTCACGGAGATTATCCAGAAACCTGTCGCTCCCTCATGTTTTGTCTCACAGCCACTTAACCCTAGAAGAGTTTACCCCATCAGTCAAGTCTGCTCTGCGAACACAGATACGGCTCCGAAAGTCATCTGTATGCTGCAACCACGACAGCTTATGAACCCCCTCCCGGGCAGCTCAAATTCAGTTTGACGTTCTCGTCAGCACGCCGTCCTCCACTGAAGTCCAAGCTGAACATTCAACATGATTTCAGTTTGACTTTGTTTAAACGACCCTCAAGTAATGAACAGTAAGCTTTGGGTTGGGGCTGGTTTTTTTTTTTTTTTTTCCCCCCTCCCTTGAAGGAATTAATTGGATTTTTGGCAGTTAGCGGGCTGTCAGATGAATGTGGCGGATTCTTCAATCCTGTCCTGAATGTCACAGCTGGTTATGTGGCTGCTATGAAGTGTGCAGATCAAAAGGGAAACATCCTTGCACCTTTGTGCTTTCGGGTGTCGGACGGCTGGTACATGGTTCTTCATGGCGTGGGTAGCATGCTTGTAATAGCGCCGCTGCTGTTGAAGACATCAGGGTCGTCTGGTGGCTCGAACCCGTAATCCTGTGAAGTCGCAAGGGGGTGTCTCGCAGGACAGCCCAGGAATGTGGTGAAACGGAGGTCACACTGTTCCTCTTTGCCCCGTGCTGCTGGAGTCGCACCCCGCCGTCTGCACAAACACACACGCCAAGTTCAAGGTCGGCGCCGATTCGTACCCGCGGCAGCTGCCAGGGCTTCGCTCGTCTGGGCAGGAGGACGGCGTCACGCTGCCTTCCTTGAGGGCCCTTGGAGCGATAACGCTTGGCTGGGCCTAATGAAAAACACCAAATTGTCAGCCGCCGTGGAAGCGGGCCGCTCGGACAGGAAGTGTGGGCCGTGGGGGGGGCGTTCCTGCTACTCGAGAGCTTCACGCAGGATGTTAAGCAAGCATCTCAGGGCAGCCTGGTGTTTGCACATCGCTGAGACATGCTCCCAGGCCAACAGCCACAGTTATTAAACATTTAGAAAAATTTCAAGTCTACTTCTAGAAACAAAGGCTTGCAATTTCTCTGCATCTCCCGGCCCCCTTTAATAGCTGGTGTTTGTCGCCATGCGTACTGCTCACATGGCGGTGGTGTACGTCATTCTTTGTGCACAGATGGGAAAATATTTTTTGGGTGTTCTGCCACGAACAGTTTTGCGGTTGAGTCCATAAATGGGCAACATGAAGGGTACGACGGAAAACCGAGCGTCTGTGTTTAGTGCAGGTCTGTTAACGCTCTGAACAGAAGGTTAGCAACCATAGAAATAGAAGGCATATTAGCTAAAAAAAAAAAAAAAAAATGGTACTGTGGACCTGAATTCTTTGTAACATACTAAATATTTTACAGCTTTCGTCCATCCAGTTGCCACTCCTCAGCAGACGGCCCATTCTCAAGTAGCACAGGGGACAAGGCTGGGGTGCACCCTGGATGGGATGCCAGTCTACCCCAGTGCACAAGGCTGGGGTACACCCTGGATGGGGAGCTAGTCCATTGTAGGGTCCTTACACATCATACACTGTGAGTAGTTTAGAGATGCCAGTTAACCTAACTGTGTGTTTTTGGTTGTGAGAGGAGACTGGCCTGCCCTGAGGAGTGCAAACATGCAATCTCCACATACGTAAAGGTGAGATTTGAATCCCCCAACCCACTGAGCCATCAGGCCTCCTGACACATTTCTCAAATGCTGCTTTTTCCTCCTTACCAATATGGATGGCAAAACAATGTTTCATACATTAGTTTATATTCACACTACGTTGCAGTATTAACAGGTTATAACTGCTAGTAAAGCTAGTGAATTCCCTGAAACTTACTCAAACCAGCGTGGTGCCTGAGGACTGTATGACATCCAGCCTCACATACGGGGCTCAGAGGTAAGAGAGTGTTGCTGTTATTCCAGTTTGGTGTTCGGGTATAACCAGTGGGTTACTGAGGCCTTTGTCAGAGATGAGGGAGGGTGTCTGTGTGCCTTTAACACCTGATCATCGCGATGCGTGATGGAATGGCAGGTCTCGGGAGATGAGTATAGTACCTTTCGCAGCCGACGTGGACAGAGTTCTGAAAAGAGGCCGAAGCAGGAAGATCACGCTGAAGAGAGGGGCTTGCTGAGAAGGAGTGAGGGGATACTGGGCTTGTTATTCATGACAGCTGACGTGGATGAGTGAGGGTGCCCTTTGCCCCTCCATCACCATGCCAGACCTGATGCAGGTCTCTGTGTGCTTGGGGGGGGGGGTACAGCACACATAACACACGCCACAGGGGGGCTTTCATAATATCCATCACAGCAGTACTGCAGGAGGAGGGGGGCGTTTCTGGGAACTGTAAAACTGAATTATTAAAACAAACACAAAAACGCTGTTTGGCTTTTCAAAAGGGCGCAGCGTCGAGCAGAGGATGAATACAGGGGAATGTTCACACGAACGCCAGGCCGCTCCACCAGCTTGCTGGGGCTGTTAGCTGCCCCAGTTCTTCATATCTGTACCCTCAGGAGATGACTACCATCATTGCATCAGCTTAGAAAGCAAGTCATAGTTCATTTTTGTTTGGAGATCTACCAGCCTGTCATTCATTCTTTTTTTTTTTTTTTTTTTTTTTTTACATCAAGGTTGTGAAATACCTACTTCTCAGAGTTAACGTTATCGTAAAACTAATCCGTGATTCCCTTTCGTGTGAATGAATGAGCTGGACAGAATGCACTCATCAATGTCTTTGGTGTTAATGAGCAGTCTGTGCTTGGTTTAGGTCTGTGTTCAGTCTGTCCAGTGATGTTTCAGAATCAGAATATCTTTATTGTCATTGTAACGGGTACAACGAAATTAAGTGCAGTCCCTGTGTCAGAGAGATCTGTTTCACAAACAGATTGCCCTCTAAGTTGAATTGCTTTTCTCCAAGAAGTGGAAGCCAGCCACAGAGGCCTAGGCCTAGCGTTGTCTCCTCACTCCAGCTAAGAGGTGCATTCGGTCTCTGAGCCCCTTCTGGCCGGGGTGCAGGCCTCGTTCACGGCACGCCTCCCCACTGGGGTTGCATGTCGGTTGCCTGTCTCCAAGGCGTCATGCCAGGCGTTCACCGACCCCCGCTCCCAGCATGCCTTCCCTGTGATTGCGAGGTAAACACAGTCAACATCAATAAGGCCAAATCAGATTTTAAATGCCCATGAGGTGGTCCTGCTTTTTGGCTGGCTCCCTGCAGCCTGATTTCACTTGTACTGCTGATATAAGCAAGGAAATGGCTGCAATTAAATGTTTTTTCAAAGTTACATTCAGCGTCCAAATGCTACGGCTTCACTGGGGGAGTACAGTTGTAAAAGACTGATCCAAAACTAGAAGCTTGAACATAAAAAAGTCAAAACTACGCCGTAAGTTTTGAAGTAACAAGGTCATGCCGTGTTTATGCCGTGTTTGAGGCCTCAGATTATTTTAGTTTTGAGTGTATAGTATGTAGTATGCTAGTCCTGAGTTAGTTACCCTATACAGCAGAAACCGGTGCCATCATTTATCTGGTTAAATGGAAATGTTAATTTTGTAATTAATTAATAGTATAATTATATGCTCTACACCCCCTCAGCTTGTGGTACAGCTCAGGAGCATGCAGGTTTATGATGGGTGGCTAGTAGATTGAACACTAGTGAGTTTTTTTTTTTTTTTCCTTCCTCAGGGGGTTGTTTTGCTGCATCTGCTCTATACATGCAGACATCCCTGTAGTAACCCCCCCCCCCCAGTTCTCAGTGTTCCTCACAGATCCACTGCGTAAACACCACCTTCCGACTGGGCACGGGGGCTGCGAGCATAGGGATCGACGCAGCCTCCTGCTGGAGAAACGTGTCGTCTCCCACCGCTTCTGATGTCAACAGAAGTTGGGGCCTTGTTTGTTTGGGTTTATGTTTTGCGCGCTCGCTCTCTAAAGCCTGAATTCTGCGTGTTAAACATCGCCATCAGGGTAACAAGAGACATGTGCCCTGCCGTTCCGAAATGCTTGCCGAATGGCCCAGAGCAGTTATGCCCAATAAAACTGAAATTGTTATGGGTCTGGAATTATTGACTTGTCCCAGTTTCTTATCTCTCGCTTTTCCTTAAACAAACAATCTGCTTAGCGTTGCAAATTATAGCTTTTTCCTTGCATTGCATTAAATCTGGCTTAAGGCTTTTATTTATATTATTTATATAAAAAATATGTATGTATAAATTTTTTTTTTTTTTCAACTGCTCCTCCTTAGGGAGGAAGTGTGGTTTGAGGTCATGCCGGGCTGTTAACCTTCTTCTGGCGTCGTTTGTAACATGGAACATGGTCGCACTTTTGTTTTCTTGCGACCCTCGAGACCCGCATTTCGCAGCTTGCCCCACGGTCTAGCCACAGACCCTCTACTCACTCGCTCTAATGAATGTTCCTGGCTGTGAAAACATGCAGCTTTTTTTTTTTTTTTTTTTTTTTTTTTTTTCCAGGAATGGCAGAACTCCATCCAGAGGAACACGGGACTGCCCTTCACCGAGCTCGTTGATGAGGGCAGGTAACTAATCCGAAAACCCAAATTCTGCTAGCCACGCCCTCATTAAACTCGGGCCTTCTCCAATTAGCCCGTTCTGGTGCATGTCAGGGGTTTGGACCATGTGACAGGGTCATGGTCTGTCAATCCTGCCGACAGCCAGCTCCCCACTGGGGTCGTTTGAAGTAGTGGGAATTTCACTGTAAGCTGCATCAGTGCTTTGCACAGGATTTACGTCATCAGTAGGCACTTTACGGGAATATAAATATCCAAAGTAATGTGGTAAACAGGGGTTAACCTCTATTTATGCGAGCATGTGCACAGGGACACCCAAATACACTGCCAATCAAAAGTTTCTGAACCCTTTGTTTTAGCATATTTCATTAAAGGCCGAATAAACTAGACTAAACGAAAATGCTCTGGGGTGTTTGTTTGGAACATCAATGTAGTCATGATGACTCAGGAGCAGGTCAGAGGTGTGGAGAAGAGATGGAGGGTGGGGCAACACTCCATCCTCACCTAGACCGTGTTTCCCCTCCATCAGGTTGCTGAACCGTGCCATTAGCCACCACCTGCTACGTGTGGCCAGCGAAGCCGAGGCCATCCTGCAGCGGCAGCGGGACGAGGACATCAGCAAGCATGCTGACTTCCAGGTGAGAGCATCCCAGCTGCTCAGGGACAGATCCACGTTGTGGCATTCCCAGGCACTCGTGGGTGAGTCTGTGGCCCTTGGAGATGAAGGAAGTTGTCACAGTGGTTTCCAGGACGACGAGTGATCCTGGAGTGTGTCATCATCTTTTAGCTCTGATTGCTGTTTGCCTCCAGGCTCAGCATTTGTCTCACTCTGCTCTTCAGGTATCTCTGTGTTTAATAAGGGAATGTTTAGGTATCCACACTGTCAGACACCGACCTGGAGTGACGACTTGCCGTAGGCACGTCTCTAAATGCTTTAAAGGGCCGTTTGCATCACCCAGAGACCCTACTCAGTCCAGGGAGCACCTTCTCCCAGGGTCCCTACACCAGGAGCCCCCACTCACTGTGGCCCCTCCTTGCAAGGCACCTCCACCAGGAGCCCCCTACTTAGTCTGTGGGTCCCTCCACCAGGAGTTCCCACTCAGCCTGGGGACCCCAGCCATTTCAGCCAGCTGCTGCTAGGTTTCATCACCAGAGTTTGCACCACTAATGGCAGGCACTCCTCTGTGGCTTGGTGCCTGTGTTTGTGATTGACAGGTAACATGGAAGCAGAAAGAATGATTGGTGTGAGAATTGGGGATGGAGAGAATAGAGCAGCAGCCCCCCCCCAAAAGATGGGACATTCTGCTGTGTCTTCGGCTCATTGCACCACAATCATTATGGGTGCCTGGGCCCTGGGGGCACGTGTGTCGTCCCCCCCCCCCCCCCCCCAGAGGAAGCCCTGGGGGGGGTGGGGGGCCTGAACCGGGTTTGTTTAGGGGAATCATTTGCCCTTGGTGTTCCAGAAAAATTGATTTTTTCCCCCCCCCCTCCCCGACCCCC
>JAACJT020023475.1:0-22430 GCA_009936485.2 Gymnarchus niloticus | reverse complement strand
TCCTCCTCCTCCTCCACCACCACCCCACAGAGGGAGGCTGAGGACCACCGAGCCCCCTCCTCCTCCTCCTCCTCCACCACCCCACAGATGGAGGCTGAGGACCACCGGGCCCCCTCCTCCTCCTCCTCCACCACCACCCCCCAGATGGAGGCTGAGGACCACCGGGCCCCCTCCTCCTCCTCCTCCTCCACCACCACCCCACAGAGGGAGGCTGAGGACCACCGGGCCCCCTCCTCCTCCACCACCACCCCCCCACAGACGGAGGCTGACTCTCCGCGGACTGATGAGACCCCTATGAGAGCCCGGCTTCGGCGACACTGACCAGCTGTCGCCCTGACGGAGACCCAGAGCAGGAGCCAGAGGAGAAGCGGAGCCTTCATGGTGCTAGCTTAGCCACCTGGCTAGCGAAGCGTGGAGACGGCCCCGTCCATGGGTCGAACGAAGCCGGCTCTGCGAGCTGTTTTACGGCCGCCTGGCGCCTCTTGAGCTCCTGAAGCCTTTAATGCCGGATCTGGGAAAAGACAAATTAGCAACGGCGGCTACACGGCTGAAAAAGCGGCCCAGAAACGACGGCAGCGCTACAGCTAAAACGTCTCCTTCACAGCCCCTTTGCTGAAGCTCACAGCGATATGAATTTAACTTAAACGCGCGGATTCGTCTCGTCTTCCCCGTAGAATTCGACGTTTAGATTGCAGAGATCGTTACGAGTAGGCGACTGACCACACTTCCTAATCGTTCTCAATTGACCAATCACGTCTCGGGTTAAAGCAGCACTGGCCAATCACGGCCGCCGATGAACAACGTCGTCCAATAGAAAACGCACACACACCAATTGAGGTTGACCTGCGGGCTCCGTGAATGGACGAAGGGATCTGGAATACGCCCCATCATGACAGCCCGCCTCTTCCTGTAGCCCGCATTGAGTGCAGTAGGAGTTTCTGGAAGTTCATTATAGCACTTGAGAGCCCTGGGCCGGGTCCCTAGACGGAGAGGAGAGCCCTGTAGGGATCACTCTCCCTGCACTGACTCGGGGTGGGAATCTTTATTATTACTCGTACACCTCTAAAACTCTTACCTGTCTCTTTTACTTCTTCTACCTCATTACTGGTCAGATAATTACTAAAGATATACTTCTAAGATCCCATCACCAAGGTGAAGAAGAATTTGTTTATGGCTATACATCGAACTAGCCAAGACCATACTTAGTGCTCCAAACCAAGGCAACAGAGGTAACTAAATACTAAAGGTTCTGTCCAAAACCCAGGAGTTCGAGGGCCTTTCCTACACAGTGTCCATATGTCTAGTTCTGCAGATGACAGAAGGAAAAAATGCTGGATTTCTCAGTTCAAACAATTCTGATATTTTACATGTTTTAGCTATTCAAAAATGGTTACATGAATAAAATTGTATTTAAGGTGTAAATTATCAGTGTGATTGTACAAGCCTCACTTGGCCTTCTTGTTTGGAAGGCTACTCCCCTGCCGAGTTAAACATTTACAATAATCATTCACTAACATTTTATGAATTTCTGATAAGTTAAGGGTCTTGTGCATTTGCTCAAATTGTGGAGAAATAAGAAAGCTTTCAACCTTCAACGCAGGTTAAAAGCCATCTTTTAATACATCATGAATATGGGGAAGAATAATTTCCCAACATAAGGATAATAAATATTTCAACATTAAAAGTGTCACAGTTAAGTGTCATGCCTGAGGTTTAATGTACCGAGTCAACTTCATCTGGACCTCTTCTGTACCCAAACTGAGCCTTGCCTGTCCCTTATCTACTCAGAGCACTACCCCTTTCAAAGCTGCCTCCCTGCACTGGCTCTGCTGTTATGCATACAGATTCTGTGAGCAGCCTGTAACCTTTCCACACATTCCTTTGTTTCATTTTGATTGGTGAAGGGATACACTGCAGACTAGCCCACGGCAGCCGGGACAATGTAAACAAACCCTGGATGGGTCCTTTCCCCAGACCCATGTTATCTTCTATATACAAAATTCAACTATTTTAAAACAGCAGCAACCCAAACAATCAGTTTTGAATTTTATTTTAAATGGGACGCAAGCCCCTGCCAGACACACTACACTTGTACAGGAAATCTTTAAGATTACACTAATGCCAATACAGTCATCTTTGTATCTCTCATAGGTTTACCATCTGTTAAACTTGACAAATACTGTCTAGGGATAACATTAAAAGGCTTTGCTTGACCATATATAAATAAGACAATTTGGACTTGTACTCCCCAGGCAAATTCTTAATATGTATTACAGTAAATAACTGCATCATGTTCTAATATGGGACAAATACATGATTTTCTCTATAGATGGTTCATTCCATTCTGAAGAAAGGCACAACAAACTCAATAAAAATGGCATTTATTTGTATTAACGTGGTAAGTGGACAAAGTAGGCCTGCTTACTCTGGTTAAATGCTTGGCATTCCTGGAAATTCCCATTTACTTTCTTGCTCTTTGAAATATCCACGGAACAAGCTGCACTTCTACGAGGGGCGGGGCACAGTCCATTCATTCATGCGTGTTGTACGGCTGGTGAAGAGATCATAGAAACGACCGCATAGACATAGACAACAAAAAGGAACAAGCGGCCACACGTTTGTTTTCCCTTGCTCCCTTTTGTCTCCAATTCGGAGGTCTCGTGGGGAGTTCTCAGTGACAAGGCGCCTTCAGTAGAGCCGTGCGCCATAACCGAACGTCTGTCTGATGGCCTCGAGGTAGTACCGCTGCCAGCCCTCTTTTGTCCTGTCCTCCTCGCTCACCGGTACCCCCACACACTCCACCTTCAGCTCAGTCTCACCTCCGCGGTCCAGAAGGTGCATGGTGATAGTCGCATAGTGCTCTGAGTAGATAAGGGACAGGCAAGGCTCAGTTTAGGTACAGAAGAGGTCCAGATGAAGTTGACTCGGTACATTAAACCTCAGGTATGACACTTAACTGTGATCTGCTTATTTATTAGAAAATGACCACCTACCACAAGGCCAGGTTTTAAACCGCCACTTCATGACAATCTTCTCATCTGCAATCTGTAAAGAATAATTAAAAAATGGCAGATCTGTAGGTTAGCTTTATAAAGCAGAAACTCACTGCCATTCAGGTGTGAATCACACTCCTTACCAGGTCCTGGAACTCGCCAGAGACATTTCCACCCAGCAAGCAAAATTTGCCTCCTCTGTCACCATTGACCGTGGCTGGTGCATGAGTGAATGCCTGCACCATCTACAACAAAGGAAAAAAAAAAAAATAAAAAAAATTCACGAACCCAAGCAAAATTATGCATTAGTCTAATAGAAGGCACTTGCAGCTACTACACTGAACAATAATTCATTTACTAAACAATAATTATAGTCCCCAAAGCTAGCATTAAGTGACAAATTAACTCTACTCCAGGATGCCAGCAGTTATTCAATCTCTATATTACGTGGAAAAATTGTGCTTATCCCCCCTTTATTGTGATGAAGTATTCAGAGCGAGGGTTTTTGTACGCCCGTGCTCACCTCCTGGTTGAGAAAGACTCGATAGAGCTCCTCTGGCGAGGTGAGGAAGGTCTCTTTAAGGCTGAACTTACAGGTGGGGATCCTTACACCAGTGCTGGGCAAGGTGGTCGAGCTAATGGTGCCGGGCTGTAGGGAGAGACAGGCGTCTCTGAGAAATGCCATAACATCCCGGCAGAGAGAGTAGCAATTCCTCCTACACCATCACTCGAAGCCCAATATTACACCTGATTTGAACTCTTGACCAAAAAGTCAGGAAAGACAGGGATTCAATAGGATTTGGTGAGATGATATCTCATGAGGGACACGTGGTGCCGTATAGAACAGGCCCACTTTAGTATGAGCTACATGATCTGTCAACTGTTGCTGAAGCAATAGAACACAGCTGAAACTGAGCATCAAGTTTAAAAAAAAAAAAACCCCACCATAACAGAACACATTCCACAAAAGCAGCTGATGAGAAACCTATTGCAAGAATGTCACTAGAACTCACATACTAACTGGAATATACAGTGATACACGTTTGCATTGTGGATGTTTAAACACGGCTAGAACATTCTGGATGCAATTCCAATCGTACAGCATGCCAAATGTGGCATCTAGGGGAGTATCTGTAACATTGTAGGTATTAAAATGGGACAGAGATATTTTCGCTGAGGGTAGATATACCACCCCGTTGCTTACGCCATCTCACCACACCTCACATCCTTCTCAGAGGCCTCCACCACACTGATCAGAGATCAGCCTTAGAGCTCAGCCTCCTCAACTTCACCACCAACTGAGACCCACCTGCAGTTCCTCCTTTTGGGCTTTGGACTGGGGTGTCTGCTGCTGCTTACTCATGCCGTTGGCAGTGGGAAGAATCATGCCCTGGGTGAACTCTGAGAAGATCGAAACAAATTCTCCTCATCCTCCATGCCGGCGACAGACCACAATTCACATGACCAGTAAGCAAAATGGCAAGCAGAGTATAAAGCTCAAGGGTGGCAGACTCACCTGTTTTCAGGTACCCCACATAGCCCCTGAGGGCACCCTTAATGTTGTTGACCCCCTCCTTCTTCATCAGGGTCAACAGAGGGGTGTCTGGCTCATCTTTACAAAGCGACACGCGGATCTGTCAGGGGAGGCCAATAAGATGCAACACGGCAGTCAGGTGATTTGTAGCATTCTGTTGGCGGATGAGGTGCCATGCTGAATTCACCCATAACTGCTGTTTGCTCGACTGAAATACTCACGTCCAGGTCATCCATATCATTCTCATCCGACAGGTTAGGAATTTCTATGTTGCCTTTATATTTGATCCCAGTGGTTGAAGTTCCTGTCAGAAACAACATTCCCATGAGAGCTCTGATATGGTACAGTCTCCTAAAGGGTGGCCCTGGGGCCAGTCTGTGGGAGCCTCCCACAAACCCCTAGGTTTGGAACCATCCCCAGTAACTCACCAGTCCACTTGGCCTTCACGTCCCACTCGTAGAAGAAGATGAGCTTGCCTTTGCGGTTGTTGATGGAGGCCTCCCCCTCCAGCTTGCTCACCTCGGTGATCTCACAGCTCCCATCCTTGCCTTTCACACTGATTCCGAGAAGCAGCTCCGTTAGCTTGTCCGAGGACCAGGCTGTCACATCCCGCTCAGTCCTGCACACGGGATGAGAGACGGAAGGAGGAAGGGTGAGGGGCGTGCGGGTTTCCGGCACTGGCTATGAAATATTAGGGAGAGACCAAAAACGGCACAAGATGAAAAAATTTCAAATGAACCCTCCTTTACACCAGATTTAAAAAATTTTGCTAAAATACACAAGATGCCTTAGCCACTTGGAAAGAATTGCTCTCCACCTTACATTTAATGCAAACCACATTTGATTTTGCAAAAAAAAAAAAAAAAAAAGCATCTCCCACAGGTTAATCACTGGATAAATTTCTCTGCATCTGCACATTCCAACAAGCGAAGTTAGGCATGGTGACTATGGCGTACCCAGTGTTGTGCGCTGGTGGGTAAAGACCCACTTCCTTCATCTTTGCTAATCCCTGTCCAAATACGGCACCGAAACAGCCTCCCCCCCCCCCCCGAAAAGGACTGACGCCCTGTACCCTCTGAGCTCCGGAAATAACCTCGCTGGCCCATTCCAAACAGTCTGGCGCTTCAGCATGGATCACACAGCCGCCCCCCAGCTTCTGACAGGCTTCCCGCCACAAGGAAGGGCTGATACACAGCGCCTTCGGCCGACGTCTCCATGCCCAGACTTCATTAGACCCGAATCCGTTGCCATGACAACCCGACCTTTCAGACGGCCTTATTTTAATCAGCGGAATTGCAGGCGGTTCTAACACTAACACAGCAGTAACGAACACGGTAACAAAACACCGCATGAAGCATCGGGGCGCATGAGAGCGCAACCAGGAAAAGGCCCGGGGTGTGAGGCTCGCCTCCTTCACTAGGACCCTGGGTTCGCCTGGACCACCCCCGGGACGCCGGATTAACGCCAGGGGGGGGTCGTCCCGGATCGACCGAGCTCCATGTGAGCGCAGCCGGCCTCACCAGTGCCAGTTGTTGACATTGGTGGCATCGGCTCTCTCCTCGACGATCCAGCGCGGATCGCCTTCTCCCCATTTGGCCATGACGGCACCGCTCCTCGGTGTCCCTTAACTCGAAGCTCTCGGATGGACCGCGGCGTCAGCCTAAACTGGACGCTTATCCACCAATCTGTTTGTTTATGATGATAGTTGAACTTCCTCCCGAATTTGACCCGGGACACCGAGGCACGCCGCAGTGCAGCTGCTCTCCCAGACTCCGCTTTCTCCAGTGGTCTTCCAGAACACTCGCCGGCGCCCGGCGCCTTATATGTACATCCGGTAGAACTTACTGGAAACGGAACAGCGCGCGGTGTCGCCGTTAAATGCGTCCGCCGGGAACTTTGCCGCTTGGTTATCCGTTCCGGGTTAACGTCGGCTGTTTTTGCGGCAGAGTAGAGGTTAAAAAAAAAAAAATCACATTGAAACAGAACGCTACGACCTAAATGGAGAAACATAGTTAAGCAATCCTATGAGGTGCACTGCGAAGCGAACAAAACCGTTCATTCACTTTAATTCGAAATACACACTTGGAGTGGGGACTTTAGGAAGCAAAAAGTAGAACACTTACGTACTTGCATATAGCATCATGGAGCTGTCGGAAAGTCCGGAAATGATAATAGCTACGATATAGAAAGAAAACCAGACAAAAGTTCGAATTTTTGCGGTATTATTTAGCAATAACACGACCGAATCCTTGCTTGTATTGTTTTCAAGGGGTTCCAGCTTCAGGAGCACCCCCTACTCAACATTTCAAAAACCAAGAGACAGAATTATAAGGTGCTTTAAAAACTGTACAAACTGCTACGAGTGCAGCAGTAAAAAAGCCGGCTTTGGGATGCAAGGAGATTGGGCGACGTCACAGCCAACTCAAACTTGTAGCTCAGTGCTTTAAATGGCACAAGCCAGAAAAGAATGCTAATATTTACACAACACCAATATTACTCTTGATTATTCGTATTTCATCTTATGGCGCATAGCGGTTCCACTGGAGGCAGGTATAAATGTCATCTTACGCAAATTACGTGAATATTTTATATACATACAGGACAAGCTGTAACTACAATCTGAAATTAATAATGAACTACATAATACAGCTCCAGAGACGGGGACGACGTAAACGTGAACACTAGCGCTGGTCACGCTCTCGAAAATAGCGTTTTAAACCCGCAATTGAGCCTCTCTGCTTCCGCCTGCTAACCAGCATGCACTGCGCGGAGCCGGGCTTAATGTTAAAGGAGTCCCGCACTGAAAGCACTTGACCAATCAAAGTGGGCGCCGGTTAGGCCCGCGCACGCAGACAGCCAATCACCGCTTCGCCCCCTTGAGCCTCGTCGATCAGCTGAGCGTCTTTCGCGTAGCTTCTGCGAGACAGTTCGAGTCCGCACTTTTGAATTCGGTGACCGTTAGGTGCGTTAAATGTCGCTCAGAGAAGCCGGTGAAAGTGTTGGGAAATTAAATATACGAAGCCGTCTCGTTCGGTGTGACAGTTTGTAGCTTTTTAAGTCGACATACGGGTTAGGCTGCACTTTAAGAGTTGTGTAATTCGAAGTTACGCAGCCGACTCGCTCCGAACCATGCCAGTATGGGGCAGCGGGGTTTGGTCTCCTACGAGCCCGCAGTCCGAGCAGGCGACGCCGTGAAGGAGGTCGGCCGTCCCGCGGATGCCGTGTCTTCGTCGAGGTAAGCCGACGACGTACTGCGACGTAGTGGGGTTGCTTAAACTTCGGCTATGTGCTGTTATCCCCCGTTTTGGGGGGCTTGAGACCCCCGCGAGACGCCTTAACCCACATTTATAATAATAAAAAAAAAAAGTAGTGGTCTGGACCCGGAACGAGTCGCCTAAATAGCGGCGTGCTAGTCGTCATCTGTGGATTTGTGACGATTAAGGTGCCGTCGGTGATTAACGGGTTTAAAGCCCCCGTTACGTAACGGGGTCTCGCGCGGCCACGCGCCTCGTGAGCCGACGACGCCGACCTCAGTCTTGGCTGATCTTTTTCTTTTAAGTCGTCCCCACCGCCTGGAGACCCGGAGCCATGTGTCAGTGCGCCGGGGATCCTTCCTGGTTCAACGTGACTCAGCCGGAGATGGCGAGATGTGGACCTTTGCAATAATCTGTGCTTCCGTTGAATGGCTCCTGAATCTGTGGGCCAGGCGAGCAGTTTTAGGGAGCGAGTGGTCTGACTGCATGGCTGTCACCACAGTGATCGCCGTGTCGCCTTTTACCGCAGTGCACGATGTCTTTTCATCTGGGGTTCACGGCTGGCTTGACAGCCTGATGCAGCAGACGATGATGTACATTCACGGGGTATGGTCTGGAAGTGCGAAAACGTGCAAACATTCACGTGGGTGGGTTTAGCGTTCCCAGGTAACGATGTATTGTTAGGATATGGTTTTTAAGTGGCCATCGTAAAAAGGCCGTGCTAATGCATAATAGATGAATGCTCAGGAAGTGGGAGCTTACTGTGCTGTGCTGCTCTTCAAAGTAAAGCTGACCTTTATGGGTGGGGTGAAATTTCTGTCTCTAGCCGTGAGCTGTGCAGCTACTTGATGTTTCTTATTTTTACACACCAGCTCCTGAAATGCTAGCCTTTCAGGTAGAAAGGACAGCATGCTGTGGATTGATCAGTTTTAAAAACTAAATTTCTCCTGTGGCTAGAGCACAGAAACTAGTTCTCCGACTGGGATGGGTGAGTGTTAGTCTCTCCAACATATGGGTCTCGTGTGAGCCGAGCTGTCACTTAGATACAGCTTGTCCTTTAGCAATATGTGGGACTGCATCGCTCAGCCCCGACGGTCCTGTAGAGCGCTGCAATATGCTGTGTGGAATTTTATTCACTCCTGTAGTTCCTTCACTATCCCTGCTATTCTGTTAAATGGCACTCGGGTTAGTCACCGATCTGCATTAGTAGTAAGCTAGCTCAGCAGTTCTCTTATTGCTGTGTGTTCCCTCTGTCAGGTACCTGGTGGGACGTGGTGTGAAGCGCAAGCTGAGCAGCACAGAGGAAGCCCTGTGTCTGCCATACCCACAGCAGCGCCAGCTCGTGTTGGACCTCTGCCTGGACAAGCTACAGAGCGTCCACACGCGTGCCGAGCCCAGCCTGCACCGCTCCGTCCTGCTGGCTAACACACTACGGCAGATCCAGGAGGAAATGCAGCGCGAGAGTGGGGCTATCCCCGGTCCTGTGTCTCCCTGTGCACTACATGCCGAAGGTCCTGCTTCAGAGGATGCTCGTTCAGTAGACTTTGGCCCCTTTGAGCTCACCAGTTCCACCAGCTATCTGTCAGACCTGCCACTAGATGACATCTTTGAGGACATTGATACTTCCATGTACGACTCATCAGACTTCTCTGTCCTGGCTGTCCCTTCGACTCGGGGAGTGCCGTGCCAGTCAGCGGTACTGGACGACAGCCTCAAGGTCTTCTCGAGCTGTACCTCGGCCAGTGCCCTTCAGCTCTGCTTCTCAGACCTCAGTGACCTAGACCTCAGTGACCTGGACCACATCATGGAGATCCTGGTGCGGTCCTGAGTGGTCACGGTACGATCATATCGATTCTGCCAGAATGATTGTTTTTAGAACTGAATGATTTTATTTTTTCTATGAAATATTCTAATATATTTGTATAAAGAATATTATTCCTGACACCTACTGTAGAATGATTGCACACTCAAGAATCAAGGTTACTGCTGGCTGATATTCAGGAGACGATCCCCCAATTCCTTTGTTTTATGCCATCAGGCGTTCAAATGACCTGAAGAGCGAAGCAGGAACCCTGTGTTATAGACACTTCCTAGACACTTTTCCAGAACTTCTGGCTGTTTTTGCACTGCTTCAGTGCATCTTTTGGATTTTAGATAATGAAGTGGACTTTAACCTGCACACTCAACCCATTCTACCTCTTCTCTGTAAGGAGCTGCCTTTGTTCTCACAGTCAACCTTGCGCAATCTCTACAGATTTGTCACCTATGCAGTGTTTGCAATGCAGTGGTCTCTGCGTCTCCTGCGGTGAAATGTGGGCGCTTGCAGTTCTCACTTTGGCTCATGTGCAATTAGTTTTTTCTGGTGTCATTATTCTAAAAATGGTCATTTACAGTTTCTGTAATAACCCTTAAAGCAACATTGGGCCTATAAGTAGAGAAGGCGGATAACGTTGGGATTGTTTTTGGGATAGAAATGTATTGGTCTGTGTGTTCACTATTCACTGCAGTGATGGTATCCTCACAGAAGCCAGTTCAGACAGCTGACTTGGTACATGGTTGGCTCTTGGCTACATGGTGAAACCACCCCCTAAAACAGTTGGCTGTACTTCTGTGTTGGGTCATAGCAGGTTTTAAAATCAGGAAACCAGACCAACCCTAGCTTTCCTGTGAGCAAATAGCTGATGCCTGCGTAAGAAGTGAACTGTAGGACTGTCCAGCAGCAGGAGGCCACTTGTTTTCTGTAGGGAGAGTGGAAATGTGTGTGTGTGTGTGTGTGTGTGAGAGAGAGAGAGAGAGAGATGGCTCAGGAAGAAAGCTCTTGTTCTTTTTTGATAAACACAAGTTAAGCATATGTGTGCTCAAGTTGCACTGAAGTCAACCCATTGCAATCTCCCTTTGCCATTTTCTCTACCTTTGAGGCTTTATAAGCTTTCTTTGTAGATGGGGCTGGTGTATTTATGTGTTTTCTAATTGTGGATTCTGTGCTGTTGTGATATTTAAGCAGCTGAATAGCCAGGTTGCTGGTAGTATAGATTCCAGTAATACACATTTGGTGTATGCAGTGCAAATGGCCTGAAATTGTTGGGTTTCTATAGAGCAGGCAGCCCTTTTAAGGCTGTTCAGCTCAGCGTCAGTATTCCATACCTACCAAACACAAGTTGGTCAGCTGATTTATGGCCATAGCGATTGTAGGATTTTGGATGTGAACAGGGGGACAGATGCTCCTCCTTGCTGCCTGAATTAACATGGAAGCTTGCCATTTAGACCCCGTGGTTCTGTCTGACCCATGCCTTCCATCGCTGGTATAGAACTGAGACCTTCCAGGGAGACGGTACAGTGCAGCTTTGTTCAAATTTCTGCAGTGCTGTGTCTCATGTAGTCTGCAGCCCTTTAAATTATGGAAAACAAAGTGCAATATGAATATAGGATTATTTTTGACCGCTGTTTGTCACCCAAAGTTTTTTTTTGGGGTAAATCTTAGACTGTAATCTTAACATCTGTGCATATTTATTTAGTTTATTCTGGAGTTTTGGTTTTGACCCCAAAATGTTTATGTAGTTTAACATTCATTTTGTTGCCTTTTATACTTTATGCAATATTACAGTAACAGACTAAGTAATAAATGTGAAGTTAATCAAGATGTGGTCTTTTCATGCCTTTTGAAAACTTTAGCTCTTAAGTTCTCACACCTCAAGGTTGGTACTTGCAGCCCGATCTGCCAACTGGAAATGAGAATCACTGCTGTCTAGACAAGATGTTTAGTCTAAGTGAAGCTCCCGAAGGGGGAAGCTAACTTCAGTACGCCCTGCTCCCTCCTCCCAGCAGAGTGTAGTAACTGTGCAACATGACGATATGAAATCTTTGGGATTTTGCAGGCTGCCTGTCTCTCTCCAACATCCTTAACCATCAGAACCCACATTCATTATGGTCATTACATACAGGATCAGCCTATAGCCCAGAAACATGCTGCAGCCTCACCCCCATTCTTATTAAAAGTTGCCTGCAGGTATAAGGCTAATGTACCTGGTTGTAGGACAGTCTTGAGGCACCTGCATTCACCATCCTGTGGCTGTGAACCACCCTGCACTTATAACGTACCCTCAGTGACAGGGAGTGGGTCCACGTGTATTTGCTTCATTGTCTCCCATCGCTCTACATGCACGAACCCACAGACGCTGTGGCTTGTATTCATTCAGTCAGGAGGAGGTCGACACTGGAACAGGCTACAGCTATCTTGTGGCTGACTACTTCCACGTTTTCCATAAAAGGACAAAGAGCTTGGTACAATTTCAAATAGTGTAGCAGGCAACTAATCACAAACTACATACTAAAGATTCACACCAGTGCTTATAAAAGCTAGAGGGCAACAGGAACTGTGCCTCAAGTTCTGTACAATCCACTTCCAAGGCAGGGCGTTTCTCCCTTAAAAGGTGACCATCCCAGCTCCATGGGCACAGTGGCCTCACCAGGTGCACTGACTGCCACTGTCCGCTTACTATAAATGTTACGACAATCCGTCACAGACCAAAACAATACTGATGGTTTGTGGGGCACAACTTTCCATACTGATGCAACATAAACTACAAGTATCCCGGTGACAGGTGAAATGTTTAATAAAAGTGAATGATGGCTGTTCATGTGTCTGCATTCATTTCTATTTGTACAAGTAATCATTTTTGGGTGCTATTCCCTTTAATGGTGAATTCCATCAAACTTACATCTGCTTCCTCATTGTAAAGGGTTTAGGCTCAACCAGATCCATGCATCTTCCCCTTTAAATGGTGCTTACAGCTGATGAGTCCATCCATGCTTCAAGAACCTTCCCAATTCCTACCCAAGCAGCCGGAGAAGAAAGATCTTGCTTCGGATATGGATGGTAAGGGAATGAAAACCACATGGCAACAGCGTAAACCAGTGCTTGGCTGTGACTTTGACACCTGGCTCAGCTGTAAATGTTACGTCTCCTTAGCAGACGGACAGAAACACGGACACCGTTAGCACATCCCTCATTTATTTTTTTGTTCAAATTATTCCTGACAAATTTAAAAAAAGCAGTAGTGTCAAAGTCCCATTTTCATAAAGAGGGGAAAATAAAAACAGCATGACAGATTGTGATCAAAAAAAAATCCTTGGATTAAAAAAAATTGATGCAGTGCTTCTGAAAAACCAAACCATAACATCATATGTAAGGCGTGACCATCACCTCGTAAAGGTTAATAACGATGAAATGGAACAAAGGCACACTAGTGTGACCAGTTACAACCACCAGCCAGAACCTTAAAATCACACACTGGTACTGAAACACAAGGGGAAAACTCAAAGACCTATGGGTAATTTTATAACATAGCATACACTAAATTGTACACCACCTTGTGGACATATGGTGTCGTGGCACTCTGTGCTGCATGATTCTTACATGATTAAAATCTGAACTGCACGGTGAAATAACTGCAACTGGGACTGATGTGCAAAGGACAAGAGCAGCAGAATGCCAGAAAAGCACAGTAAATCCTGCCAGCCACGTTAGATTCATATGGGTTATGTTTTGTGACACATGTAAGCACCTTAAACCATACATTTTGTAGATGAGCAGGATCCCCCACTTACAGGAGTGAAGCTAGAATGTACCCCGTCCACCACCTTGGCACCAAACTAGCAACTATAATCTCACTTGTTACTGAATGCACTGCTGGGCAGGAAGTGTGTTGGGTACGTGGTCTGAGAGCAAACTTCCCATCTGGACGAAATTCTACTCGGGTAAACTTAGCATTTTCATAAATATACTATACATGTTTTTAAAAGCCTCAAAACAAATCTCTGATAGGGCGTACGATAGTAATTACCTTTGTGTCGTCTCCATTGCAGATGCCAACAGAACCTTGTGCAATGCGCTCTGTATACATAACTGAACTTTGTTTTAAAAAAGGCAGACAGAGTCCATACAGCTCTAGAACGCAGGTGATTTCACCGATCTGCCTGTAACACCACCCTCCTGCCAGCAGGTGGCTCTGGCTGACAAGCCTGACCCGCTCAGAAGGTCTAGGCAGCGACTGGCCAAGTCCGTTCCACGTCCCCGCACCCTCATGGACATGCCTACTGTTGTCACCTCTTCAGTACAGTGAAGGAAAGGGGGCTTTAAAATTTATGTAAATAGCAAGAGATGACTCTCAAACCTACAGATAAGGGGCAGAAATAGGAAGAGGTTTACCCGCAATGTCACATGAAGGTGCTACCTGACCTTTGACCCCTCTATCAGCAATACGACCACCAATGAACGGAATTGGGAGGCAGACCATACTGGCATCTCGGGTGAGTAGAAGCCAGACTGACACCTTGTACAGCAGAGGGACCCCAGATTCGAAGCGGGAGGTGCCGGCTTGCTGGAGATCAAGCATCAAAGGCCGCATGGTCCAGTCCGTGCAAGGTGAGCTGGCCACGGTGGGGCGAATTGGGGCTCGGAGGAGCACTGGGGTTGGAGCTGTTAGAAGGGGTGGAATGCTTCGTGGAGTCCGAGTCAGGCTGGAAGGAGGCAAGAGAGAGGTGACTGGGCAACGTCACTTAGCAACGAGCTGCTGCTTCAGACATTTAAACCAGGAAGCTACTTTGAGTATCACACAACCTAGACTCCTGTTCTAAACAGAAACTCCTACATTTTAAGAACTCTTTACCTCTTTCTCAAAGTCTTGCTCGAGATCGGAGACGTTCCGAGACGATCCGGTGCCGCCAAAGTCTCCAGCAACTGTGAAACACACCCACGATCAATACTGATACGTCTATGTCCCTGACAGGTGAACCGTGTGTGTGCGTGACAGCGAGGTACCCACCAGACGTAGTGTGTGTGATCAGAGGCTTATTCCGCTGCTGTCGGGAGATGCCGGAGATGCTTGACACTGGCCTTGTTCTGTCCTTCATGGGCTCATCGTGAGAAGATGGCAGCACGGTCTGACCCAGTGAGGGCAGGCAGACAGGAAGAAAGAGTCAGACACGTGGCGGTGGGGGGGGCAGGCGAGCACACATTCGATCAAACGCTGTCACAGTGAGACAGGGAGGCAGACAGACAAGGGACACCAAGCAGCCCGCAGAGCCAACTCTGCACCACCATGGACAACGCCGAATGTTGGACAGACTGAGGCCAGAGACCGACCGTGTGGACACGGCTCTGGGTGTGGATGGCAGGGTGGCCCAGGTGAACAGAGAGCACAGACAGAAACAGCAGGGGAGAGGCAGTGCTGGCCTACCCATCCCAAGGAGGAAGTGGAGGGGGAGGAGGAAGAGGAGGAGAGCAGAGGAAGGCTTTGCCGCGAGGAGGGCTCTTTCTGGAGATAGAGCTCGGCAGACATGGGGCTCATGTGATAGACGTGCTCAAAGTTGGTAGGAGGAGAGATCAGGGCATGGTGGCGGGAAGGAGTAGGGGAGGGAGACTCACTCTGCTGCCCCATGGAGGAGAGAGAAAGAGAGAGAAAAAACAGGCAGAGAGACTGTGAGCCGGAGGACAGGGGCCGACAGAGGGAGAGCAGCGTGGCTCCGGCAGGGCCTTACCAGGGGCAGCTCCATCAGAACCTGCATGCCGTCTCCCGGGCCCATGTGGACCACATGGTTAAAATTGGTGGGGTTGGAGATCATACGAGACCGCAGCTCCGGGTCCTTCAGCATCTCCCTGTGGTACAGAGTGAGGGGCTGTCAGAGACGGGGATGGAGGGCCGGGGGAGAAGCACGTCAGACCCCGACGACGGTGCCAGACCACCTCCTCTGCTGCAGCCTCTCCTCCTCCGGCACCTTGAAGAGGAACTTCCTCTTGCTGCGCGTCCTGACCATCAGCTTCTTGCTGTTGTCTGAGGTCTCGGGGATGGTCAGGTCAGAAACCTCTGTATGGGAGGACGGGGGAGGATGGCGGGGAACACCACAAACGCAACACCCGCTCAGACCTTAGCTCACATGCACACTCTTTGAACTGTCCATTCTGTTTGGCTGCTGTTAAAGGGCGGTCGAGATTACTGGCATTTTAACCTACAGCCTTTGAACAGAGCCGTTCAAAGAGGGAAGCCATTATACTGAGGATAGCAAAGGGGGGTCAGTACCTGCAGGGCGGTTACTGAGGTAGGTCAGTCGGGGCTGTTCGGTATCCAGCAGGTTCAGACTTCCCTCCAAGTTCAGGGGTCGGATCTGAGGGATGGGGCAGCAGGTTACAGGCTTCAAATGCATACATGTGCATGCATCACGCACACGCAGAGATGGACGCGCGAGTCCTAAGATACCGACCTTGCGGAGAGAGAGGGTCTGCACCCATTCCATGCTGTTGATGTCAAAGACGTCGATGCCATAGTCACTGTACACGCTCAGGTAGGACAGGCTGGAGCCTGGCGCAGGAAGACAGATACCGTGAGGAGAGACACAGACAGACAGACCCCCTTCTGAGGTAAAACTGCTCGAAGCTCATCCAGCTGCCTCTGACTCTCTCCCTGACCATGTGTGACAATGGGGTAGCAGCCATCTCTGTCCAATAAAGGAGGACCCCGAACCTCAGGATGGGCGGGACCATTGCATGGCATCAATCACTGAACAAAACCAGTCAGATCTCCAGCCCTTTTCAGCTAGCTTCCCTCGCCCACACTTCTTTCCTGTGTCACGGTCCTTTATCCAAAGGGCCTTTACTTGACCCCCCCGACCCCCAGGGGTACATACAGCAGGCAATGGGCGTGGCCGGCCACATGAGCTCCTGGGCCCGGGAGCGGCGACCCTGCCGGTCCACATAGACGCCCAGCTGGCTGAAGCAGAGCAGGACCTCATCAGTTCCCACGGGGGCGGCATGGAGGGCGTCCAGTGGCTGCTGGCTGAGGAAGGACAGCGAGGGGTCGGTGGGCCCCACCAGGCTGACAGGCGACGACTCCCCCTGCAGACCAAGCAGGGCGAAGCCGGACGGGTAGCCAATACAGAGGCGCTCACGCATGATACCCAGCCACTGGGCCATCCCGGGCGCCTGCACCTCCCACAGCTTGCGGTAGTGTGGCTTGGCTCGCATCAGCTCATAGCACAGCACCTGCCGCTTGACGGCAGCCAGCAGGCAGGCCGGACCGCCGGGCCGCAGCGTTCCCGTGGTCAGCGCCTGGCAGCCCTTGGTGTCTGCCAACTTGACGTCGAAGCTGCCTTCGGCACCGTCCAGCGCCTCCCAGTGGTAAAGGTGTACGTGGCGGTTTCGGCCACACATCAAGACCAGCATGTTTTCTTTGGGGATGAGTTCGATCTGCTGGACCTTCTTACAGTCTGTCGCACGAACAATCACTGGGGGCAGAGATGGGCAACACCGGTGATTAGACAGAAAGAGCCTCACCTGCAGGACTCTTAGATACAAATTAAATGTTAAAATATGGCAGCAGCAACCCGGGGTTTGATCCCTGCCACCCCAGCTTAGCTAGACTAGAAATGAGTCAATAATTAATACTCTAGATGAGCCTACTATATGCAAAGTGAGCGATTATCAGATACACAAGACGGGGGGGGTCACGGTCATGGTGGGGAAAGAATGAAGACCATAATGAGTCGGACCCCTGGGAGGCACTGGGCTGGGGGTGTGAGCCCCACCCATAAATCTGTGTCGCTCTGGTCTTCTCTATGCGTGACGTGTGTCTGAACACACGTGAGGCCTGTGAAGGCGTGGCACTCAGCCCTCCCGGGGGATAAGATGCAGGTTTACGGCAGGAGAAGCTTTCAGATGCTGGGTATGCGCTTACCGTCCCTGGTGACCTGGATGACGAAGAGGCCTTCTTCAGTGCCCAGAGCGATGCGTTCTTTGTCTGGGGGGATGGGACGGAGGTCAGAAAAACATAGCCGTTGACCTTCAAAGGCCTCTAATACAGGATCAGATGCACCACCTGTTGAGTCCTCTCTGACCCAGCATCAGAACAGGAAGTCCCGCGGCCCACACCGATCGGGGAGCAGATTGGCTGCATTGCTCACCCACGATGGCGGCGGACAGCGCAATCTTGATGGCAGGCAGGTCGCTGTAGTAGGCCTCGCTCAGCAGGTGCACGGTGCGTCCCTCCACTTGCTTCTTCTGCAGGATGCTCTTCAGGCCCTCCAGGATTCCCACCCACTTCCTCTTCTCGGCCTCGCTCTCCGCCAGCACAAGCAACGACGCCGTGCGAGCCGGCGACCTCAGCAGCGATGAGGTCACCTGGGGACGGAGTCAGGACACGGGTCAGGAGCGCCGGTCACCTGTGACGCAAGGCTGGAGGTGCGCGGCAACGAGGCTTACACGGAAGATGCAGGGGATGTCCTTCCGAGACGCGTGAATCACGTCAGAGGCAAGGACCGAGCTGACGGTAAAGGCCTCGTCTCTGTGGAAGAGACAAGCGAGACAAGCACTCACACTCGGCACAGACTCGGTATGGAGACAGGAGAGGAAACGCTGAGCCTAATCCTAACCCCACCTGGGTCCAGGGGCTCCCAGCACACCCACCTGAGGTCGAGCACCTGGCTGGCCACCACGCCCGGCTGCGTCGACTTCCCCTCCGGGACGTCATACAGGAAGAGCTTGCAGTCACACAGCACGGCATAAGCCCTCTGCCAGCCCTTCCTCACCCCAGAGGGCTTGGGGATCTGGAGGAGGACACATGGGGTTTCACTTCTGATCAGGGGTTGATTTAATTACATAATTAACCCTTTGATGTTATCAACACACAGCGACTAGCAACACCGGAGGAGGCTGAGGTCCGTCACACCATCCATTTTCACTTGCCGTTCATTAAGAACCACAAAAAAAAAAAACAAAACTATTTCCGCTGTCTCTCAGACACATTTTAGACTCGTCAAATCTGACAGTCGCATTTCAAAGCTTGGATTTTCCTCACGACTCTTCCTGTTTTCATACGGTAAATTAAGAGACGTCAGGATGCGACCAACAGGATGGGTGACCAACCAAAGGCAGTCTCACTTTGCCAAAGTGATTCTCCGGACAAACGCTCACAGTCAAGCAACGCCAGTGAGCTGTTGAACATCCAGTCTGCTCTGTGGCATGATCTAAATGTAAAAGACGGGAGACTTTGGCCCCCCAAAGGAGAAACTCACCCTGACGAAGCCCTTGTAAGCAGTCCCGATGCCGCGCTGCATGTCGATGCCCAGCGGCCTCTTGGCCTGCTCTGGGGGGATGGGGCACACTTGGGGGGCATAGTCCTTGCAGGAGACGTGGCAGATGAACGAGCAGACTGGGCGAGAAACGGGGGGAACGGACAGTCAGCCGGTGTGGCGCAGACGGGGTATCCATGGAAACCGTGTTACAGCAGCAGTGTGGTGGTAGATAATTGGCCTTACCCTCACAGGCGTAGCCCTGGCGGATGAGGCCCACCATCAGGGAGCTGCAGTGGGAGCACTGGGTGGGGCTGCAGAAGCTCTTGATGCTCAGCTGGTGGGCTTTGGGCTGAGACACACACAGAAGAACGACTAACTGAAGGGGCGGAGCCACAGTGAGGCCAAGTGCCCGATGGGATGGGAGGAGAGACGTACCTTTGGTGCAGTCTGAGCCAATGACTGGACTACAGGTAAGGCAGGCACTGGGGCAGCCAGTGGGGGGTTGGCCGGTTCCTGTCATTAGAATGATGCCATGTCATCGCTATGGAAACACCAGGTCACAATGCTGCATGCAAACCAGCAGACTCCCAGAGCACCGAGCAAAGGTGTAACGTTCCACAAGAAACACACACAGGCCAAACCAAGGAGGTACCACATGACACAAACTTACATTCTGCTCCCGAGCCACAGAGGAGGAGGGGGAAGCAATCGGCTTCTTGGGCATAGAGTCGACTTCATAGGAGGAGTTGGGCTGGCAGATGGGAGCAGAGAGAGCGAGGTAAAGCTATGTCAGAATGGATTCAACTGGAGGGGCTACAAGCATCCAGGATTACAGGGGAAGGGCAGGGATCTGCATGACAGCACACACCCAGCATCACATGGTACACAGCGAAAACTCACCTGCCAGGGGCAAAATCATCACATTCAGACAAATATAGAAAGTCACGACCCTCCATCATATTCATTCGTTAGGGATGTTTTTGTCCTGTATCTGATAAAAACTGCACTTCAGTTAAGCTAATTCAGGCATACAGCCTGTGGAAAGGGTAACAGTCAAACCAATAATTCCACGGACAGTGTGGGATTCACTCAAAGGCCTTTTTTTTTTATTAATCATTCCTCCCTGCCTACTCACGACTGCACTTTCCCATGTGAGAGTGTATAATTAGCATTCGCTGGACCCTCCAGCTGTTTAGGGACAATCAACAGCCATTTTCTACCGTTTCCATTCTGGGGGCTCTGTTACGTTATTAAGGCAGGATCAAGGCTAATGGGTGGGTGGATGACTGTGTTCAGACAGCCACTTTGTCCCACAGGCTAGCAGGGAACACTGAGATAAGAGACAGAGGCCTTTTATGGTAAAAATAAGTAAGGCTCTAACCAAGCATGCTAAATAATTCACCGGCTCTACTGAAATCTCACATCATGAAGCAACTGACTTAAAAGCCCAGGACTTCAAGGAGGCCTAAAGCCTGCTTTGGAAAGGCTACAGCAGTGTTCCTGGTAACAACGCCACCTGCTATGGGCTGTGTAAGGATCGGACCCTGAGCCCACACAGTGATTTACACAGGGGAATGGCAGAGAACAGGAGGGACATGCTGAGGGTCTCTGAAAGCGGTGAAGTGAACACACGCCAAGGGGGCCAAGGTACACTGAGGGACTTACCCTGAAGCTCAGGCTGTTGGTGACTGGAGAGGTGTTGAAATACTCAAAGACAGACTCTTGGAAATCGTGCAGCTTGAGTCCTAAGATGCAGAGGAGGACACCACATTCCTCCATCGTCAAAGCCGGAAGGCTAACACAAGTTCATTTAAGGGTGGCGACCCAGTCCAGCAACCATCAGGCCTGGCGGCAACCTACCTTGGTCTACCCCGGACCGGCTCTCTTCCAGCTCCTTCCTCAAGCCGTCCATCTGCTCCAGCATCTCCCGGTTCTTGGCCTCCGAGTCCTTCAGCTTGCTGTGGGACAGAGAAAGAAGAGTCAGCAGTCAGGTCATGGGCTGGGGAGATGAGTGCAGGCTGAAGGGGGAGGGGGGTACAGACATGGCTATGAGAGCAGCCAGATATCAATCCGGCCATCCATCCAGGTCAGGGTGATGAGCAGGGCTGGCAGGCTGTAGCCAATAAACCTCACTGAGCATGTTTGGACTGTACAGAGAAAAAAAACTACGTGGAGGAAACAAACACACACACACACACACACACACACACACACACACACACACACACACACACACACACACAGAGTGGAGGTCTGATTCGAACCCCCAACCCCAGAGGTATGTAGCAGCAGTGATAGTAACTGAGCAGCCCCTCCGCTGATTTCCTTGAGTGATAAATGTTCATGCCTGGTTTTAGATCTTCAGAGCCCTGGTCCAAGGCGGGGCTCACTTACCTCTCCAAGGAGATGTTAGTAGTCTTGACTGTGCGTAGATCCTCCAGCACCAGCTGCTTGGCCCGGATCTCTGCGTCTAGAGCCGACTGCAACTCTAACCGGGCTGACATGTCCAGCTTCTGGCTGCGCCGCACCTTCCACAGTGGGTCCTGAGGGGCACACGGAGACTGTTATAAGCGACTGCTAGGCCTCGAACCCCTAAATAAGGGAAGGAGCTACACTACACCTCAGCTTCAAACCACAGAGAACAGACCAGGCAAAAGAATGAAAACATCACTTTGTTCATTCATACTGGCCTCACAGTATCAAGCCAGAAGAGGGCGCCATCAAAAAATGCATTCATTTATGTATATTTTATGATGTCCAAGTGAGGAAAGCTTGGAGTTACAGCACAGGGTCAGCCAGGATCCCTAGAGCAGATAGGGCTAAGGGCCTTGCTCACTGATGATTACTCAACCAGGCACAGGATTTGAACCCACAACCTTTACAACACAGTCACAGATCCCTAACCAGCTGAGCTGCTCGCCAACCCCATTAGAGGCACAGCGAGGAGCCGTAGCTACAGATCACAATGAACAGACTGACTAATCCTGCATCAGCTTCCTCTATCCAGCGCAGGTCTGACATACGTTTCTACGTAGAAACCTGGCCTCTGTCTCAGCACAGCAAAGGGATGCAAATGGATGGATCTACAAAGGCAGCAAACGGCCACAGTTCAGGTGGAGCTGCACCTGTCTGTGGGGCTCGGAGCTGTGCTGGTCGTTTAGGTAACGGCTCAACTCAGAGCAGAAATAAAGGCCATCTTAGCAGAGGGGGATGTGGAGCAGCTCTGTGTACAAGAGTAGAAGTCCATGTGACCCCAGTGAACCGTAGATAACAGCGCCCGGGGGCTCTTTACTGGCATGATTCAATCAGGGCTGATGCTCTGCAGAGTGACTGGTTTGTGATGCACAGGGGTTAACCTAGAATGGAGTGATCTTTCTGCTCGACTGTGACCAATAAGGAAACCCACTCTGCGGGGGGGGGGGCTCACCAAAGTTCGTGAGCCCAGATTGGAGCTGCGCAGAGACTCCAGCTCCTCCGTCATCTTGGAGGCCAGAGCCTGCAGGTAGCCGCGAGCATCCTTCTCGTCGCTGACCCTACGCGACAGACACAGAGGCGTCAGGCTAGCCTGGGGGGGGGGAGTGAAGT
>JAACJT020023474.1:0-18240 GCA_009936485.2 Gymnarchus niloticus | reverse complement strand
GTACGACAGGGATTCGGGATTCAGGATTCACTCATGAGTACGACAGGGATTCGGGATTCAGGATTCACTCATGAGTACGACAGGGATTCGGGATTCAGGATTCACTCATGAGTAAGATAGCTGTTATTCACAAAACCTAACTCTAATACTCGTACCCACAGGACACGAAGCCAAAATGACGGACAGTGGGGGTGGTGGATGACCTTGGGTAGTTCACCTGAGGTGAGAGAACTACGGGAAGCAAAGCTCCATACCTTGCTGCACGTTGGCTGGAATGCAGAGATCGGGTTCGATCGCAGCATGAGGGTATAGGCGTTTCAGAGAGCTGCACATGAAGCTGGCAAACAAAGAGAACCAGACTCTGTGACCCTCCTTTCATTTCACTAATCAAAAAAGAGACAGGAGAATGGGGGAAGTATGGAGAGGGCCAGCAGACAAGGATTCAGTGGCCCTTCAGAGGATTATTGTGAGATATGATGTTCACACAGATCTCATAAGGCAATTATTAAAGCTAGAGCTTGGTGGAAAGGCCATGGAAACAGAGAAGTACATCAGGGTAACAGTAGGAGGGAAAGACACAGGTGTCCATCTCAGTAACACCAAGAGGAGAATAGCAATATGTAAGTGCTGATGGAGATCCGGCCTGTGTTTACATTTTCCGTCTACTGGCTTCCAACGTCTCCTTGACCGAGTCAAAGCAAGACCACGGCAAACGCTCGCGTAGAACTCACAGGGGGACTTCAGCCAAATGAGCGACATCGTTTGTCTAGGGGGTTTTAAAAGCACTTGAAACCACTTCAAAATATTAAAAACATTGCATGCTTTATCTAGAATGAACCAACATCTGATCAGTTATAGAGAGACATGTTCGGTACTTGAGATTAAGTCACTTAGATTAAAAAAATTACCATTGGCATTGAAGTATCACGACCCGAGAACTATTCGTAGCTTTGAGGAATGTTGAATTCTGCCATAAGCGACTGTCAGTTTTGTTCAGATCTACATTTACCAAGTTTGGGAAATGGCCGTCTGTGCATTTTCCCTTGACTTTGAATGAATACTGTCAGTCTCATTTGAATTTTGTTCGATCATTTTATACCACGCAGTACTAGAACTTTTAGTCTCCAATAAATACTGTAGTTATCGCCGATGACACCAGCATGATGAACAAACAACGTAACCTTATTTCAGCTGAACGCAGAAGTAACACATTCTTACAGCAATAGTTAATTCTGGCTGACTCTGAGGTATGTTTACAGTTGGTATAAGTATGTAATGTTTATATAATAAAAATGTCTAAAACACCAGTGAGGGGGTTTCAGTGTTTAATATAATCTACCTTTCAGCTATCCTCTATATCCCACTTGCAGCTTGGTATCAAGTTAAAATCCTGTAATACAGACAGCTGTTGGACCCCCCAGTAACTTTGGCATCTTTAAGAGTGGGCTGTAATCTTAAACTGTGTAAAAGCCCCGGGTGAAAACTGCCTCACTCTTCGAATTTGTTACGCTGGCATACTTAGATAAATACATACAAGAACCTCATGAAAGTTATTACTGGCCATGTGATCTTTTTTGACTTATGAGCCATTTTATGTTAAAAGTTCAAATTCCCCGGTCGCCCTGGGACGTCGCATGTCCCTTCGTGAACCTCTCTTGCTGCCAGTATCTTGAATCAAGTTTAGTCATTACACAAACCTGCAAAATATTTGTTGAGTTTACCTAATATATTTTCTGAAATAAAATTCTGTACCTTAGGACCAGCTCAGAGTCAAAGCAATTTTAAGGGTATATTTATCTCCAAATCATTAGGCTTTGATTCAGACTTTGGTTTTGACCTGAACTATGGTCTTTAAGTATTACATTAATGGTCAACCGATCTCCGCAGACATTTGATAGTTCTAACATCGAAACGAGCATCCACCCCAGAAGTGGACCTGAGTCTGTGACAGCACCGACCAGCTCAGGGGACAGAGGCCATCCCAATGATCCAGCCAACATCCAGCCCAACTGCCATCGTCCATATTCGTCACTGACGGCTGAGTGAGTCCATGGCTTGTTAAAAGCATTAAATATGAATTACTGCTGATATTAAAGGGGTCAGGAGCAGCTGACAGTTGGCAAGGGAAGCTTTTAGTGGAGAAGGGTTTGATGGGACCAGAGGAATGGTGGGTTGACCCTCCTTGGGGAGGGAGAGAGAAGATGGAGCTCTATGTGTGAGGGAGACAGTTATCTGTGGCATAAAGGTGCTGGGCTGTGTGCTGATGTGTATGTGAACACATTGGGAAGAGGGGGAGAGTACCGGACCATGAATCAGGCAGCTGAGGGCGATACAGTCAAGGCCAGGTCATTTAAATGAAGTCGATGACTGGAAAATCTATACGCTGCGGAGAAACGTGAGACATCTATGTATGTAAAGCAGCAGAAAATGGACATGAGGAGGATTGAGGGATGGAAAGGCCGGCGGAAGGATCGACAAAGCAGTCAATTAGGGTTTCGAGTCAATAACATCAGAAGGAGACTGTTAAACAACTTAAAGAGACAGTTACATTTATAGTTTACAATATTCATATTGTTTTAAAAGAAGGTAATGGCACTCCGCATGTCCGAGATTACCCTTACGGCAGAATTGATCACCAGCTGAATCCAAACTGGAGGTTCTTTTCTAAGCTTTCTTCATGTAAATACTACCAAACTTTACCTATACATTTGCCCTTTCACCCGACCCCCATCTCCCCTTCAGTTTATAAAGATTACAGTAAGGTAGATCACAGTCTGGTACATATATTAGTGATTACCATTGAATGCTAACCAAAGATGATGTTTGTACGCAGCCCAGCCCAAATAGAATGTTACGTGTTTGTTTTCCTCAGGCGGTCATACAGGGATATCGTCATGCATTCTTTTTAGTTTGAGGATATGTTTCCCTTCCTCTTTCAATGGCAATGCTACTTTAATTCCTTTATTCCAAGTTTACTCTTGTTCAGCGTTCAGCAATGTATTTTATTTAATTCTGGACTTCAACTACTGGTAAATAAGAAGAGCTAAATATGGAAAGAACAGAAGCAAAAGAATGATTTCCTTTGTTTGGAATCACGCCAGGGATGAGTGGCTGTAAATGGACGTCATTCACAACAATCCACACTGTGCTTGCCAAGGAGAGCCTGCACCCAACTAGGGGGGTCAAACTGTCCGTTGATCTGTTTACTGGTGGCACAATCCATTTGTTCGAACAGACTCACCCTTTTTGAGGCTGCTCCCTGTCCAGTGGTTCTTCTTCTGTCTGCTAAGTCACAAGGCTCCAAAATGGTAACGTTTGCTTTTGACCAAACGCCATGACCTTAGCTGCTTTGCATGAACCACATTCAGCAGCAGCCTGGGACTGGCTCCCCCCACATCCTCGTACCTTCGCAACGTGACTTGCCATGGAGACATAAAACCCCGAAAACACTCAGACCAGTGCTGTGCTTCCAAAGATTCACAGTATGACCTTCATTGTGTCACCCTGAAAATTATCCTGAAGAGGAACTGAAATTCTCAGATCAACCGAATGTCTTGCATCTGTAATCACAAATATTTCCAACAGGGGTTAATGAAATGTTGACGGCCCACGCTGTAAGGCATACAATGACTTTTCCTGCTCTGGAGGATCTCTGAAAAAACCTAAGAGAGTCACCGAGAACTCTTGTCCCGGTTTAGAGTCAAACACGCCATCCACTTCCTCTTTCGCCTCACACTTAAACGCAGCATCACCTCCCAGACGCTGAACTTAATGCAACGGATGAAGTGGGTTACACAGCGAGCCTGAAAGTGTAATTTAATTTTTGGCGAGTATAAGATTAACAGCGCCAAGGCTAAGTAGGCTTTCTTACATTGTCTACATATAGATTCAAATATAATTATGGCCTTTTACAGGACTCCAGCGCAATTGTAAGGTAGATCTAGGATAAATAAACATAAAGGGGTAATTCTTTAAAGCACGCCTCCTTTCTAAGTTAGTAGAATGCCTTTTGGAAGTCAAGTAAGAAACAAACATAAATTACAATACCTTCAAAATAAGTATTAACTTAATTCACACATTTTCCCAGAAGTCATTTGTGGTAACTAAAGTCATGCCAATCAGTGCTAATTCAGTATAATGGTTTATTGATTAATTGCTAAACTCCCATTACTGGCTTTGATGTTTATCTACTAAACTAATAGACTAAAACAACCAATTCTCTTTAACAAATGTTCTTCACTCAGAGTATTTATATTTAAATGTTCAATGTAACTACTGGGATGGAGATACAAACTATGGCCTTTATCTTTTTTTAGTTCTCCTCTCAGTAAATGTCCTCTAAATGCATCAGTTCAGCATGCCAGTCCGTTTAGCCGGTTCTGAATCAGTTAGAAGCTTTAGGTTAAGAGTTCGTGTCCTGGAATACCCTGTTCCACATAAAGACTTCCTCTTCAGCTATTTGCTTTCCTAATATCCTTTAACAGCAACATCAAATAAAAACAACAACTAGTCATTATAATTTTAATATATATCTTTGGCCTCTATCATCAGCTTGTTCAGCTGATATTAAATGCTTTGTTTTAAAGCGAAAAATAAACTTTGACATATTCTCTCCAACTGTAAGCATGCTGATTCAGATCTAGTTGCTATGACAGTGATTTTTTTGTGAACGGTGAGAACAGAAAATGCACAAAAGAAAGCCTACGTACCACGTAGGATAGGTGTCTTCCTGAATCTGCATGACGTCTCCTCCACATAAGCTCACCATCAGCTTCTCTGTAAGCAGTGTGGTTCCGTGCCCCCTACAGAGCATCCCGTCTCACAACCTGCCCTTCCTGAGACAGCATCCAGGCTCACGATGACCCTGTGCTGGATAATCAGATGGAAAATGGATAGAAATGTAATTACTCGGCAAACCAAGATCTGATCTTCCCAGGTATAATTAAATACCTTTGTGTTAAACAATTAAAAGTCATACTTCTAACTGTAGGTTAGGTTTTATTTACCTTTTATTTAGCATCAATAAACAAGCTTAAATAGCACAGTTGAAAATGAGTCATCAGCACTACACAATGCACAATTAAAACACATCTAATCTGATCAAACATCTCCAGACTCAGCGCCTTGCTGATCACCCTCTCGCACTTGACCTCCGACCCCCCGATGATGCGACGCTCAGACACTCTGGCTGACGAACAGAACTCAAGTGCGAAGGAGAAATGGAAATGACAATGAATGCACGTGCGGATAATCCGCCCATGGGAGCTACTGATTTGAAGAGAAGATCAGCCTGACTCGGCCAGAGCTGACAGTTCTTCTTAAAGTCCAAGCTCAGGTGTCACACACAGGAGACATTGGCACTGTTAGGTAATGAAAAAATTAAATAGTAGAAAAATAATAATAACATCACATATCTCATCCATCCATCCATCTATCCAGAAAAATAATCACATCTCATCCATCCATCCATCCATCCATCCATCCATCTCTCCAGAAAAATAATCACATCTCATCCATCCATCCATCCATCGCTCCAGAAAAATAATCACATCTCATCCATCCATCCATCCGTCCATCCATCCATCCAGAAAAATAATCACATCTCACCCATCCATCCATCCATCCGTCCATCCATCCATCCAGAAAAATAATCACATCTCATCCATCCATCCGTCCATCCATCCATCCAGAAAAATAATCACATCTCATCCATCCATCCATCCATCCAGAAAAATAATCACATCTCATCCATCCATCCATCCATCCATCCATCTCTCCAGAAAAATAATCACATCTCATCCATCCATCCATCCATCCATCCGTCCATCCAGAAAAATGATCACATCTCATCCATCTATCCATCCATCCATCCATCCATCTCTCCAGAAAAATAATCACATCTCACCCATCCATCCATCCATCCATCCATCCAGAAAAATGATCACATCTCATCCATCTATCCATCCATCCATCCATCTCTCCAGAAAAATAATCACATCTCACCCATCCATCCATCCATCCATCCATCCATCCAGAAAAATGATCACATCTCATCCATCCATCCATCCATCCATCCATCCATCCATCTCTCCAGAAAAATAATCACATCTCATTCATCCATCCATCCATCCATCCGTCCTCTTACTGCTCAGGGCTGATGGGTCGTTTCATACATGTAAAATAAACTGTACTTATACAGTATGTATAATGGCTTAAAGCTGGTGTACTTTTTAAATTTTGTTCCAATGATTAACTGAAATTCCATCTGAAACTTTGACCGGTTAGTCCATGTTTTACATCTTGGAATATAATACTGTAGGTTCTGACAGCTGATATTCAGTGCAGTACTGTCTAACCTGAATGGTAGCTCCTTGTAGAGGTAAATGAATAAATGTATCACCCCTGGGACACCCCCCCGTCCAGCAGAACCTTTCCGCTATTGTGTGTTACCTGTCACGTCACTGTCACAGCGCCGTGTGACCCACCATCTGCAATCCAGCTGGTCCTTGTTGAAACACAGTCCCGAGGGTAGTCAAGGTGGGGCCTTGTGTCCGACCAGTCACTTTTAACTTTGGGCAATATTACCAGGCTGAGATCACGTCCAGAAAGGGGGATATTTCACATGGTGGTTAATAACAGCTTCCAGTGACACTCCATAATGCTGTTGTTAGGTTATTTCCCTTATTCAGCCATATGATAAATCCTCTATTGTACCGACTGCTCAAAAATAACAAAAACAAGAAACTATTTATAAATGTTAGGAAGAAGGTCAAAATGCGACTCTAAATTCTACTTATTTTATTTTTGGTTAGTATATACTAATTTACAATCAGTACAAATAAGTAAATCATACACCCCACATATCTATATTTCCGTTTCAGGCGTGTTTTTTATCAGCATAGGTAAAACTTCTGTAAGGTGGCGAGAGAGGCATCTTTATTGATACGACCCACAATCACAGCGTCGAAATCCTGCCAGCAGCGGATGGAAACCAGACAGGCCAGCATAGATTAAGTCACAATCCAAAGATAATCCTGAAACGAAACATTATTTAGCTGGCTTACATGACTGCCACATGGTAACTATATTCATATCTACCAGCTAGTAGCCTGTGAGTCACATCTGTCTAAACAGTAATTATTTACGTGTCCACACAGACCCAATTTTAACATCTACTGTTGAAATCATTACTTTCTTGATTATATATGTGCGTATAGAGAGCTAAAACCAATCGGGGCAGTATTGGACACTGTGAAGAGTTACGTAAATGGATATTTGATACACTTTACTTTTTAAGAGAACGTCAGCCTTTTCTGACAATGCAGGAGAGCCATTTGGCAAAGAATGCAAAACCTGCATGGGATCATAATGCTAAGCGAATGGTAAAGATGAATGCATTGTTTACCTTTAGCTCATACATCAGGATATAATACAACAGATGCATTTTGTTACCTGTGTTTTATTTCTATAGCTGTTGCACTGGTGTACAATATGAATCGTGAATCACGCGTGATCTTTTGAAGCTCCAATTTTGTTGAATGAATTATATTTTCAAAGTTTTTGTGACCGATTGTGCCAGGGCAAAGCCAGGCGATGGATCGGTTTGCAAATCAAGGCAGACTTTACAAGGGTGGCAGAAGGTACAGAGTAATGGCTGGAACAGGGGCGATAAGGAAGTAGGAATCAAGCAAGGCAGAAGGACAGGAAGGTAGGAGACAGTCCGATGACAAAGAACCAGATGTTAGGACTGAAACAACTGAACAGGCCTAGGTAAACAACAACAGGTGTGGAACTGGGTAACTGGGGTCAGATGCGATGGGAGAAAATGAGGCAGTAGAGGTGGTGCTAGGGTGCCCCCTGGTGGTATGCAGTGGTGATGTTACACATTGTTTTTATTTAATTAAGGCATATTTTTTGTTTTTGTTTTGATCTTCTTTGCTTTTGACGACACTGAAAACTGGACTTCAGTGCATCTGAGACTTCTGACAGACAAGATTCTTCATTTTAACTTAATTTTTGCATGATCCTTGGGTTATATTTATTATAATTTCTATTATATTCTATTGTTTCTGCAGGCTTCCGTTATATGTTAAGTATTGAAATGGACAATAAATCTTTACTTACGTTCTTTTTCCCAAATTTCATATTTTCTCTTGCCTTTGCCTTCCTAGACCTACTTTATTGGCGTGTACTTCTGCATTCCCAAACAGGGTATAGGTGTTTCAGATGGAATGGGAGGTTAGGTAACCACTGCGTGGAGTTTGCATATTCTCCGTGTGCTTCATGAGTTTCCTCCAGGGACTCTAGTTTACTCCTGCCGTCCAAAGACATGCAATTTACACTAAGTGATGTCTGTTTATTGCCCGTAGTGCATGAATGGGTTTATGAGGTCATGTGTGGTTGTGCCCACTGATGGATTGCCATCCCAACCAGGGTGCATCCCAGCCTTGTGCCCTGTGATGGACTGGCATCCCATCCAGGGTGTACCCCAGCCTTGTGCTCTGTGTTGCCTGCGATAGGCTCTAGGCCATTCTGTGACCCTGAGCAGGATTAGCAGTTGATAGATAGATAGATAGATAGATAGATAGATAGATAGATAGATAGATAGATAGATAGATAGATAGATAGATAGATATCAAATATGAATTGTGATTGCACAACTGTATGGAAGGTTATTGGTCCTTTGAATCTGGGATTGTATCTCCAGCATCCTTCCATGTCTAATCCATCATATAAAATTTGTCAGAAGTTTGGACTGTTTCACTTTACAGTAGAGTTCTCCTTGTTTTGACATCGTGTGCCTGCTGTTAAGATGTTCCTGCCAGGGCAGTAAAAGAGACGTTTTGTTATCTTAATATATTGGCTTGTTGCTATAAATCAGATGCAGCTTTAGTACTTAATGTTGGGGGATATCAAAGGATTTTAAATTCTCTTTTCGAAATGGGAGATTCTGCAAAAGGATTTTTATAAATGAGGTGGCATGTAATCATTTCTTATCGACATTTATTCAGTGAATAAGCCAAGTTTGGTGAAAAGGCTCCTCAGGTCAGCAAGCCACAGTGTGCAGTTTTATATTATTTTTGACCTGTAAATGTTCTGTGTGAGTCTGAACTCTTTAGACCATCTGCTGCTGGACTGACTATATTTTCGATTCATACCAAGACTTTCCTCTGAGAATTAAACCCCTTTTATAAGAGGGATGGTCTCCATCTTGCCTGGAGGGCATTATTAGTCTGGTATGAAAACATGGCAGACTGCCTACCTGCCTCCTGATTTAGATGACATACCCAAGCTATCACCATGGCGACCTTATATTTCAGGCTGAGCCCCATTTGCATAGGCATCATTTTGTGTGACGATCTAACAAACATGTAAAAAATTCAAGTCCGTCACAGGAAAACATACTCGAATAAGAAAGTGATTGGTGATTAAACATAGTAGTGTTAAATGCAGATAATTTCCTCTCTATAGAGTCAAAACCAATTTCAAAAGCATTAAATAAAATAGCTTTGAAATGTTAAATAATGACAATAATTATTGTTGTGGCATTTTAATTTGGCTTGGTGCCAAGACCATGATTTGCAAACTTATATAAAATACAGACTATGTTAATGAGAAGAAACTGTAATTACACCCCTCAAATAGAACTGAGGGATTGCGGCATACTTACATCTGAGGGCTAACATTAAAATCTCACACGCCATACAGGTATTTCTTACTTTAATTGTTTAAGTTACAGGAGCAAAAGACTAGGATTGGAACCAAAGTTGAGTAACCAGGCTGGACTGATTCTTCTCATATACTGAAACACCGAAACACTTAGATAAAGATGCTAACAAATAAGATTTTCTATGGCTCATCTTTATGGGTAGGTTGATGTCTGCTGCACTTTCTAGCCTGCTCATGGTTCTAGGTCAAGGGTGACTGCCATGAATTCTTTGGTGTTCCAATAGTTTATGCCAGGCCTAAGAGAACTGTGTAGAGCATCTGACTCAAACTGTAGAGCTTCCAGGTAAGGAGGAATTTGGCTGGAAGCCATTCATAAACCTGAGCAGTAGGTTTGTGAATGAGACCCTCCACTACACTAGAAAGACCTCTACTCTGGTGGAAGGAACAGAACCATACAGTTTGGTAAACAGGGTGGCAGGCCTCTATAACCCAGTGAATGTCACCTGTGTACCGTAAATACCACCAGCCTCAGAAAGACTCTTGGCATGACTGGGACGAGTCATACAAGATGAAGAGAAAGTGACTCCCTCATGAATGAAACTGTCCGAGTATCAGATTTTGAGGACACACTTTTTCCTAGAGATGTAGTCTCCAGTCCCCCCCCCAAAGAATACAAGAACCAGCCTAGAGAATGCTCCTCCGATTCAGTTGATCTGTGTTGATCTGATTTATATTGTGCTTCATCCAAACTGTCCTTTAAAGTGGCCTTCCAGAAGTACTGTCACTAAAAAGGTACCCAAAGGGCCAGTCCCACATCATGCTGTGCTGTGCTGTGCGCTCCACTGAACCTAGTTAGATGCCTCCATCGGCATCTTTTGTTATTATTTCACTGGTAAACAATCACTCACTTTGAGAGGACAATCCTCAAAAAACACCCACCTCCATGGTTCACGTCCTCACTCCTAAATGCGGTTTCCATGTAAGGCTCACCAGCAGTGTGCTGTTCCTTACTTACATCGGAGTTGACAGACCCTGAAGAATGGAAGGCATTCCAGTGGCTGGATACCTTGCTTATCGGGGGAGGTAAAATTTATTAAAACAAACTATTTGTGTCTGTGCTGCAGTGTTGTGCTCCTAGGAAGAGCGAATACTGCCAGAAATGAAAAACCAGGCCAATAAAGTCTCCCTAGTGGTGGGTTCTATTTATAGGCTGTAAATGCCATTCCACATTAGTGTCAAGGATGGGAGTATGCTGCCCCCTGATGGCTGGAAGAACGCTTTCAGGGAACAGCAATCGACCAGAAAGAAAGGTAGGACACTGCCTCGTAACTGAGAACATGTGAAATGTCCCAAATCATTTTTTATTTTAATCTGAAAATGCAGATGAGTTTTTAGCCACCCAAAAGTCACTCACCCAAAGTTTTCTTTTTTTTTTTTTCCTGAAAACCTTTTTGCTACATACTTGTTTTACAACATACAGGTATAACGAAGATCAAAAGCAGGAATTACACTCATACCCTAAAAATGGAGACTCGCCCAAAGTTTGTAGCACGAGTGATGTCAAGACCAACTACAGTCATGTCAGTGAGTGTCCAGGAGAGGGCGCTCATGGCGTTATCACCAGGCTCAGCCCTGTCAGGGCGATGTAGAGGGATACGAGGGACATGTCAAGATCCCCAGGAGCTCCTAGGGCTGGATATCTAGTTCTCTCATCCAGCATCACTCCAGAGGCTTTCAGCACGTTTTTGGCCACATCGGCGTAGCTCCCTGAAAATACGGTGCGCCACGAAACTCCTTCCACTGTGCTGCTGCAGACGTTTCCCAGCAGCGTCTCAACCTGTACAGACACATGTTTAGCGAGCAAATCATACTGCCATCAATGCCATTATAGATGTAGGTGGGTTGGCCGACATAGTCCTTATGTTTACAGCGTAAAATTCCATGATTTCCCAGCATTCCTTGCCCCATACATGCAGATCAGATGATTAAGATCACAAAGACAGCCAGAAATTTTTGATTACTGCTCCCAGTTAAAAACGCAGCATTCCAATGTTGGAATTCAGTCAGAAGATGACGCTCACTTGTATTTTTATAATGAACACACGAGTGCTTCATTCTTCCTGGGTAAACAGGTGAAGGGTGTAGCGGCTTACCGAGCTCAGGACCTGGCTCAGGACCTCCTGGTTCAGTGTTACTATCAGAGTCACCGCCTCCTCATCTGTTTCTGCAGGAAGACATGCAAGCCATACAGCTGTCATACATCACAGAAGACAGAATCTCAGCTAGGCCGGTAGAAGCGGTACAGGTGTAGGCATGCATTTGCTAACCGCAAGCAGGTTAATTCACGAATGCTCCTGGAGAACAGGATCCCTGAAGGAAAGCAAACGGCAACAACACAGAGCAGTGAGGTAACAAGTCATGGAAAATTACTCACCCGTCAGGGAGCTGACCAGCAGACTGAGTGGGCTGAGAAATGGATGATCGCTCACCCTCTCAGAATTCAGCTCCAGAATGCTCAGGAGTTCCTGTAGTTTTGGTCTGAGTGGCAAGGGCTCGCACTCTAGGGTGGAGGCATCATTTGCAGACAGGAAAGCTTCTTCGAGCTGAAAATACCCATGTGCACTACCTGTTAGACCCAGACATTTTATTTACTGCAGAAGAATTTGTGCTCCTTGCGATTTTGATTGACTTAGAATCAGTCGATGATTCATAACGGGCTCCTCCATGACTTTCATCACCGCTCATAATAACCAAATGCCAGGGATTAGACGGATTTCGAGGGGGAAAGTGTGTGCCGGCAGGGTCTTAGAGCACTTACAATGCGATCCAACACGTGCAGAGTCTCGGTGCACCTCAGGATCTCAGACAAGAGGTTCCACAACAGCATTTTAACGTCAACGCCCATGTCACGAAAAACTCGATAACTTTCATGCACCTTCTGCTTCAGGGCAGAGAAGTCTACAGCACCATCAGCTGAATGAGGCAAGCCTGCAAAACACAGCAGTGTGTCTGGAAAACCGTATGGAAAAGCCGTACGCATTCCACTTGAGTCAAGTCCTAACCACACTGTGCCGATCATCAGTAAGCAGTGTCACTTTCTCTAGATGACCGAGGCAGACTCACCGTCAACGTAAGCGCTAAGCACTGCTGGGCCTGCAAGATAAAAGCCTCCTGTGAGCTGAATACCACCCCATGAAAAGGTCACTCCATTACCGTTTTTCCTATAGCATTTATCTTATCTTACTTACATTGCAGAAACATTTCAGTAATGCTGAGGTCTGAAGCACTTTGGATAAAATCTAAGCGCCAGGTTAATATTTCATTACAAATTCGAGTGAACATATCCAAGTCACAGATGTGGCATACGGAAATAAGCACGGTTCAACACATAGGCCAGGAACATTGCTGTCCAACATACCGTCATCGGTCAAGAGAGTTCTGGTCATCTTTATGGGGCCTGGTCACAAAAAGTGAAAGGACAGTGAGGTCGGCATGTCAGACACTGAACTCTACTAACTTGTCACAGATTACTGCTTCAGTTCAAATAACCAGCCGATGTGCATCTCATTTTTCAGATTTGGAAATACTCTCGGTGTGTCTGTCACCTGCTTCTGCCCTTAGACGTTAGCCGCTCACCTTCCTAAAGGTCACACTTGCAGCTCATAAAATTGACGATGATCATTTTTTTAAAAACAGCCGGGCTAAAAGCCACGTCATACACGTTAAGTCAGCGTGAAACATACACGGACAACACAAATTAAAGTAATATGATCGTTCAAGAGTTTTGCACAATAAATTTACCGGCCAAGTCAAACGTTTGCTTAAAAACCAGATTGGGTAGGTCTTATTTATTAAATCCATCTATCATAGGCAACATTTAACCCACGTGAAAAATGAGGCACGGCCTATTTAATTTAATCCAACAGAAATGTGACTCACTTCCATAATATTTACAGCATGCTTAAGCAAGTATTTGCAGGCTGATGAAGTATGCTGAGTTAAGAAAGTTAAAAACCATTAATTCACCCCAAATAAAAACTGTACCTTTCAATGAAAACTAGACAGCAATGGTGAAGCTATTTCATTAAAATGCCATGTCACAGAATCAATACAAAGAACTCAGTAGCATCGTTATATGTCCGCCAGCACCACTCACATTCTTCCAACTCTATGGGGATGTCCTGCAGATTGTAACCCAACACACAGCCTGCATCCAAATCCAGAGTCTTCATGCTGTCTGTCTTAACATGACCATCAAGCTACAAACAGGGACATTTGAGCAGAACACATCTTAATGTGGAAGGTATTTACCTCACTACAAGGGGCTTCATTCATATTACTGAAATTATATTGTTACTATGTGTCTTAATTAGAAGATCATCAAAAACCAGAAACAATGAAATGAGGAGAGAGTGTGTAACGCATGCCCGGGTTTATCACACTTCTATCGCCCAATTAATTTAAATATTCGTACTTGAAATACAAACCCATTATTGAACAGTGAGCAGTAGGGAGGTTGACCCAGTATACATATGGGGTAGATAAACAAGCAGTGTCTGACATCCTGGGGTTACCTCAAGAAACTTCCAGCAGGCAAACTTTGCAGTACCCTTTCCTCCAAAATTCTGCTGCAGACACAAGGGAGTCTTGCACTTGAGAATATCATAGACCACACCAAGCCCCACGAGCCTAGAATTTTTCTTCATGTCCTTGATCAAATGGTGGTCATGGTTCAACTCCCTTAAACGACAAACAGAAATTTCTGGAGCTTTATTAACTGAAAGATCTTTAAATTACAAGAATACATCTGTGTAACTCAGATAATGAGTATCCATTTCATAAATAATAAAGTAACAAAATCGTCATGGACTGATATTTTGGTTTTGCACATTTTCCATTTCTCATGCTTTGAAACAAATAACTCGTGAGATGCTATTTAACCTAAAAGCTAACCTTTGGACTGCGAGCAGAAGCCAAAGCAAAGCCACACAGTACAGGTAGAACATTGAAATGCACAGAACAAGAGCAGAGGTGGACTAAAAATTCTGAAGTCCAACCATCCGAAGCAGTGGAACAGAGTAGATGCAAACCTGGAAAGTATGAAACACAGCCAGCCAGAGGGAAAGAAGTTTATTTACAGATCTTAATGCATTTTCTCACTTAGAAAATTCTACTGAATGAAATATAACCTACTTATCAGCCTACACACTACACAGTCTTGCAATTACTGCACTGAAATTACACTAAGATTTCCGTGCAATCCAATTTTTTGGCTGTACATAGACCCATATCTGTTTGTTTGTTTGATTGTTTGTTTGTTTTTTAAATAATGCTGAAATACCCTAAAACATGTGAAAACACTTGCAAAAATAATTTTAAAATACAAAGAAACACTAAAATACACTAGCTCCCCGATCCATGACTAACCTCGCCTGCATGCCCTTGTGAAGTTCAGTAGGACTTATATGAACTCTCTCCAGTTTGGTGTGAAATACCCTGGATTGAGCCACATCACAGCTGGCCTCTGTTTTCACAGCGCCACACTCAATCGTGCTCGATGCATGCACTGAACCATCCACAGAGTTCTTGATGGCAAACGAGCCAACGTCACGCTGAGAGATTTGACCTGAGGAGGAAAACAAGCGAGATCCAAGAGTGATCACTGAATTTCATGGGTAACCAACACAGTCCTCTTTCTATCCACAATCCACGGAAACTCCACATGCAGAGAATTTTTTGTTTATTTTTCAGGTGCTATCACCCACTTTTTGTAATTTGGATGAGGGACCATTCATTTTGGTGACTTACAGAACACACAGACAGACATCATTTCAAACCATATGTCACTCACCAAAGTCCACTGTATCACCAGGCAATATTAAATCTTGCAGCTTCACCAGTGTTGGTTGGTAGCTCTTCGTACTGAAGAATAACAGCTTTCGGCTCTGTACAATCTTCACCACCGTCAACAAATCTATGTTGTCAACGGGATTGAGTGCAGGATGAAACACATTCCCCAAATCCAATTCTTTCAGGATGTCACGAGTGGCCTTCTTAAACATTCTGTTAGAGCCTGTGAGATTCTGAGCTGCAGGAAATCCTAAGTAAATGAGAAAGTATCAAGGCAAAATTAAAAAGGAAAATTACATCTGAAACAAATTAGTGACTTTCCCTGTTACTTTAAAGAATGTAATCAGCATAGAACAACACTGTAGGCCCATAGTTTTCCAGCACACACACTCTGACAATTTTTTTTGCATAATTTCCACACCAACTACCAAGTAATGAATGGAGACTAAACAGTAGGTATGCAGCAAATATTCGCTTGTAACAACTGGTAGAAAATAATGATTCTCCACAATTCTACGAGACACACCTGAACAGTGCGAACACGAGGGAAGGGGAGACTCACAATACATCACTCGATAAGGGTGGCACATTACACACAGGAGGATTTACAAAACTAATTGGACTAAATGAATACACATTAGACTAAATGCTACAACACACCACTACATTAAAACTAACACGACTCTAAGAATAATTACATAAAAAGTGACATACTAAAACTATTTACAACACCATTGCATGCTGGGAGTGCATCACAGGATTAGCACTCATGAATACACAACCGTACTTCAAATGTACAGAAGTTCACATGCAAATTTGGTCCTACTTTCACGAAAGTAGCTGTAAGCTTTCACTGAACGAGCGATCGACACTCACACACTCCACCAAGTGGTACAGTTCGCCAAAATCTAACTTCAGAGATTTATGCAAAGCAGTGTTGATTGATATCAACAGTTTCTGGTTCATCTGGTTCCTCCCATGGTTTCTTCCTCTTGCGGGAGGTTTTTCCTTGCCACTATTGCCTTTGGCTTACTCTCTGGGGACCTTTGGCCCAGGTCCATGTAAAGTGCTTTGTGACAGTGCTCTTTGTTAAAGGCACTATATAGATAGAACTGAACTGAATCTCCAACTAAACAAAAGGATTGGCCTAGACAAGACGACCTTCTGGGGCACCATAAGCACAACCCAGAGGGAAGCGAGAGCTCGGGGGTGGCGGGGCAGGTGCCGAATGAAATGGTCCCCTGGGGGGGCAATTTGTCGGGGCCCATTAGATTGTTTGGCGGTCGTTCAAACGTTTGCAATGCATTACATGGGTCGTAACGCATGGATTTGGGGTTTCAACTGTACTAGACCTACACTGGACACACATTATTACACACAGCGGACCTACACCGGACACACATTATTACACACAGCGGACCTACACTGGACACACATTATTACACACAGCGGACCTACACTCTACACACATTATTACACTTCAGCCCACACTGTGCGTATCACATTAAACTTTACATGCTGTACACACGATTGTACTGCATCCACTATATATGACTGTCACTGTACCTCGCCTCCAGTCCAATAATCATACGTCAACCCTGTGACTGACACCCTATTACTGCCACTACATAATTCATTTACACACCACTTCCAGCCATCAGCACAGTAACTATTGATAATCCTTCATTTCCTTACACTGTGAAATCCCCCCTTCGTTTTCTGGCTACCGATAGTTTTTAAAATGACTTGTAGTTTACTGTTTCCACATGGTTTATTTACCTGTTGTTGTGTATTGTGTTCTATTGTTTACTTCCTATTTCACCCTTCACTTGTCTTCTACGGGCTTGACCAAACCATATCTCCTTGACAGTAAAGCTATCTTCTATCTTCTGCTCTTCAGTGTTCTACTGTCTCGTGTCAGGAGTGCTCTTCTTCTCCTCCTCTTCCTCCTTCTTCTTCTTCTCTGTAAACGGAGGACTCAGATGGCTCGTTCTCCTAAAAAACGAGACGCGTAACGGCAGCTAAACCCGAAACCAGAGCTTAACGGTCGACGTTATTCTTCGTTTTTACCGTTGAACTGACGGCTTTTCCGTTATCTTCGAAAACAGTAAGATTAGAAGATTAGCTACAGGCCAGCCTCTGGTCAGCAAATACGAAGTTAATTTCTCCAAGTAAGATTAGTAACTTTCACTCATGTTTGATTTTAGTCAAAGATTCATATTTACCCGGACTCTCGACGACACACCGCATCAGTCGAAACACTCAAGTCGACAGTTTCTCGTTTGCGGGAACGCCGTGAAGATTTGACCCTTTTATATATATATATATATAAGATTTGTGACACTTCTTTTTTTTTCCCTTTTAGATTTGTGACGCTCACATCCTTATTCCAAGGAAACGGGGGGTGTGCCGGATATACACAACCGCCTTGCAAAATATGAAATCGACTAAGGGGGGGGTTAAGTTTTGTTCGTTTCTGGAAGCAAGAAACAAAAATGAAAACACTTCAGTATTTGTTGGGCATGCATTGACGTTAAACTGGTTATTCAATGCAGAGGGAGCATAGAGTTTGTGCTAAGAAGCAGTGGGAACAAGAGGGGGATGGCCTGAATAGGATGCCAGTCCAGTAGAACGAACACACACTCACACACACACACACACACACACACACACACACACACACACACACACACACACACACACTCTCTCTCTTACAGTAAT
>JAACJT020023473.1:1933-22443 GCA_009936485.2 Gymnarchus niloticus | reverse complement strand
GGGGGGGAGTAAGGAACCAAAAGATCGGTCAAGTATTCTGGAGCCAAACCATGCAAGGCCTTATAAGTAAGTAAAAGCATTTTAAAGTCAGTGCAAGCCTTAAATGGAAGCCAATGTAAAGATGACAATACACAACTAATATGTTCAAACTTCCTTTCTAACCATTTAGGGAACCTGCAGCTGGGGCACATGGTGGGGGTAGTCCCTTTCCCGAATGCTGCTCTGTTATTTACTGTTACTTGCTGTCAGCTGCCAGCATTTTTTGCTCTGTATTTTATTTTGTATTTACTGTCTTTTATTTGCTAGGCAGGTCCATGCACCTTCCAAACAACTTATAATGCGGTATAGGGTTGCCAATCTATGTAAACCTGAAAATAAAAAAATCTCAAACCTTTGCCTCCCATGCATAACCAATGATGTGTAGCATGGAGGTGTCTTGAAGGCCTGCCCCCTCAATTTCCTGTTCCTAATGCACATGAGATCCCACCTGCTGAGGAACTTCTCTGAAAATTGCAGTTTTTTTGTACTTCCCTGTCATTTTTTTTTAACTGAAGGCAATTATTGATCAGTTTCTATCGTTTTAGTCTGCTTCAACAATCGCTACCTTGTCAGTAAAATGACTTCCCCCCTGTCCATCATGTCCACTGCTGTATTACTAATTATTCATTGATCACTGATCATCATTGTGTAACGGTGATTTCAAACATTTCCTTGACGACACGATGAAGTGAATCGAGCCCGTGGTATCCGACATACTCTCTCATTATATATTTTTCAGCCAGCTCCCAGAGATTCCTGGATCCTTCTTGTTTCCATATTGATATTTTTATCAATTATTGAACTACTGTTCATCTTTGCTTGCACACTGTAATGTGAGTAAAGTCGTTTTATCAAGTTTGCATTGATATTTGGTCTACATCGTGATTAAAATTTTTCCTGTTACGCTGATCATCTGCATGAGGTTACTCATTCATTTAAATATCCGTTTTCTGTTATGGATTATTTCAATGGTCTGTGAAATATCTTTTCTTACTTGCTGCTGGTGCGTATTTCAGCTGAGAGTCCAGTATGAGTGTATTTTCCATTTCTATTTGAATATAAATAAAGCTTACATGTTTTCGAAGGGCAGTCTTAAGCGCATATCTGATGTTTCTATTACCTACATTCCTGCTTATTCCCACAGGTCTTTGGCATGCAAGAACTTTTCAGAGGGCTTTGCTTGATGTTATGCTCTCTGCATTCAAGCCTAAATGGAGGTCCTCCCCCTCACTTAATTCTAATTCTTTTCGCTCACTTGCTTTTTTGAAACAGCTCATCACTAGGGGAAATAGGTGGCGTAGTGGTTAGTGATATGGACCTGTTTACCTGAGAATTACCTGTGCCTGTTTCTGTGAAGAGCTTGTCAGCTCGGGCTGCACCAGAAAAAAACTTGGCATAGGCAAATGAGCAACTTTGTGAATCTCTTTGCATAAAAGTGACTACTAAGCAACTAAATGTAGATTCTAGGATTTTCGTGTACTTTTAAATTAATAAGTTACTGATAATAATTATTATTTCACTTGCCAGATGGCTTATGTGTGTCAATTTGTAGCTACTGATGAGTGTTTCAGGACAGTACGGCCGTGTTGGGGAGAGATAGAACATCCCAAGGCCAAGTGAAGATAATGTCTCCATTTGTTCACCTGTGCTATATCACCGCTAATACAAAATCCTGTGTAATGCAAATGAGCGGCTGCAATTATGATAATTTGTCTTACATGAGCGAGGCCCTCATCAGAGCCTGGCGTAGAGTGAGGAAAGAAGCACTTCACAGATCTACAGGTTTCTACTAGGTGAAGCCTCCAAACCTCTTCTGCTAACTTGTGTGTGCATTGGTAGTTCTTTGCTATATTTCAGTAGCTCACCTGCTCTTTCCAAGGCATTGTGGTTCACAGGCTTCTTCCACAGTGGGCAGTAAACAAGGGCGATTTTAACTTAATAAAAGGGCAATGTGATGAGACTCCAGCAGGACCAGGCATCATCCACAGGCCACAGTGAGCAGCCTAATGTAAAATGATCCTAGTGCATATAGCATCTTGAGCAAGACAGATAAGGAGGCATTAGGGTGATAGTCATTAAACCATGCGGAGAGAGAGCGTAGCCTGCTGCAAAGCACTGACTTCTCAGTAACAAACAGTGATTAGGAACACCAACTGTTTGCTCAAAAGGCTGAAAGAAAGGAAAAACCTGTTGTTCTTAATTATTTTTTTCAAAGGGAGCCTGGTAAAAGCTTTTTAACCAAGTGCTTCAGTTGCTGCCTGCAAGAGTGCCAAACCACACTACATGGATGCTTCAGCATGGCTGATAAGCCTGATAGTCATTATACTAGACACAGATAGAGTGTACACCCACTGTTTGATGTAAGATATATTAGGTTTAATAATGCGTATTACATTTAAATCAAATACAGATGATCTTCCAACCCCTTATCAAATACAGGGTCTCGAGGATAATAATAATTATAAGTTATATATATATAAGTTAATAATCTAAATCTCAGTGAGGTGTCAAGAACACCTCCCAGGCAATAAACGCTTGCAATATGTTTGACTCCTTTTAGATGGCATTTAAACTTTTATATGGTTCACATGTAATTAATAACTCATAGAAAAAATGTCTTCCATATGCACTAAGAATCCAGTCTTTCGTGCGTGTGATAATCAATATGAAATAAATGCTTGAATGGGGAACTACAGTCCATAGTGGTAATCCCAGCTAAATCTACCCAAATTAAAGGCTTAATCTCCTCTCTGATATGCTTAAAAAACATCTGGATGTTGACTGATAAAATCAGTTCTTTTATCTGAGCTGGCTGGCCCCAAACGTTCTCTATCCGATAAAGATAATGACATATGACCGAGTGTGTTTGTTCAGCTTAAAATTTGTCCCGTCTGATAAACACTCATTACCACTGCATGCAATGGCTGGTTTTGTCTACTTAACCACAGAATCCATGAGATATTTCAGATATGTGATGCTTTAAATATATCCCTTTATACAGCAATTTTCACTTTGCCCTCGTTTTCGGAGAAAAGAAGGAAAAACAAGTTTTGTCTCTTTTTTAATTTATGAAATTCCTATAGAACTGTTTTGAATTTCTTCGTAAACATGGACTGTGCTTGTCTTTTAAAGAATAAGAAAAACAGAGTTTAATCCAGTATTGGTTGGGCTAAAAAAGGATAAAAAATACCAAATATGACAGATAAATGGCAAGGATATTTTAATACTTTAAAAATCCCAATATATAAAGTTAATATCAAGTCAAAACAAAGAAACAAGTAACTAACTGCAAAACTATAATGTTTTTTTCTCAAGCTCATGCACGTCTTTAACCATATGCTACATCTGTCGAGAAATGTGTGAGATTTGGATTTTCATTTTTTTAGCTACAATTGCATGTCACGTGTTCTCCCTGTGAGAGGGCTGAGGGGCCAAGGATGTCCCGGGGCCACATGTAGTGCCCTGAAGAGCCCATTGATTCACTCACACCCAGATCCTAAGTCTCAATCCCATCAGCCACTTTTAACTCTTCCCAAGACCCAACACCAGCTTGGTTTCCTTTCTGTCCCCCCCCCCACGCTGGCCTTTGATTGTTTTATCCTTCATCATTTTGTTAAACCTGTCTCAACTCTCGCACCCATTCAGTTTATTAACGTTATGTTACTTTTAATTATTTTGCAGACTCTTTTGTCCCAAGTGACCCACAAGTGGGACAGGAAGTACCTCACAAGTGTAAAGTTGTCATGGGGTCAACTTAGTAGCTGAGCTTCAAGGTTGAGCTTCCAATGAGTGACCAGTAACAAGCGCAAGTTAGCATTGGAGCATGAGCTATGCAAAACAATTCAAAACATTGTAATAACCTGATATCAGAGGAAATGTTGAAATGAAAACACCATGAAGACCAGGTTCTGACTAGGCAAGTGCCAAATTTAACCACCCCAGTGCTGGCAAATGACCACAAGTTAGGAACAGGTGATGAAGACAAAGAACAGGTCAGTGGTCAGATGAGGTAACTGACGTGTTCTTGGTAAAGATGGGTCTTAAGACATTTCTTCAAGACTGAGCAAGGCTTGTGACTCAATGTCGATGAGTTGCTCATTCCAACAACGAGGAACCACACATGAAAAATTTCTAGAGTTAGACTTGTTTTGTGGAGGGATCATTCAGAGTTGTTGGCTTACTGAATGTAGGTCTTCTTAACAGCACTGTAAGGCATCAGCGAGGCTGATAACGTGATGTGAGCATTTATAGGAGGCCAGCGAAGGGAGACAAGGAGTGATGTAACATGAGAGGATTTCAGCTGATTCAACACTAAACAGGCTGCTGCATTTTGAATCATCTGCAGTGGTTATACAGCACAAACTGACTGTTCTGTCAGTAAAGAGTTACAGTGGTCTAGTCATGCAGAAGACAAGGGTCTGACCTAGGAGCAGAGCTGTACACTCTGGTAAATGAGGTCTGATCTACCTGATGTTATACAGGGTGGATCTACAAAAGCCAGAGATGGGTGCAATGTGGTAGGTAAGGGATGGCTGGTCATACATCATTAAGCCAATGGTGCAAGCTGTATGGTGATTTCCTGATGAATGTTTTTCTTGGCAGGGAAGACCAGAAGCGTGTTCTTTGTCAGGTTCAGCTAGTGGTGGAGATCTCTCTTCTTGACTGTAATGTCTCTTCCTCATGTCACCAGGGGCTTTTTGCTGTCCTGCCGAGACAAACTGAAAACAAAATATATATATATATATATATATATGCATAAAATTTTTACTATAACATAAAATTTTTACAACATAACTGTACGAATAATTTAAAGAATTGTAATACAACATAAACAATATATAAAAATTAGGAATTGGGCCACCTTCCTTTATGCAATATTTCAAATAATATTAGAAAATATAAATAATCACACAATGTGTTTAATTATAATTTTACTTTGCTATAAATATTCATTGACCAAAGACATTTTGTGAAAAGGGTCTCACCAAAGAACAAATGTAGTTAAGTGATTTTCTGTGTTTATAGTTTGTTAATGTCCAAAACTGAATTTTGATTTCTAACACATTTACCATGTACCATTGTAGCATATCAATGCGTGTATCAAAGGATGGGCCGAAGTGCAGTGTGTGTGTGTGTGTGTGTGTGTGTGTGTGTGTGTGTGTGTGTGTGTGTGTGTGTGTCCACGTGCACGCATGCAGAAAGAGCCATAAAAGATTGTTAACCTGATGAATTAGCTTGTCTCTGTTTCATCTCTAGATGTGAATACCAGCTGCGTCAAGGCTTTGGCAATGCCACTCTTTGGCAGCCCAGTGTTATGGTTGAGGATTTGGCCAGGAAAAGAGGTCAGGATCTCATTCTGAAAGATTTCACTGACACATCTGCCTGTGCAGGGCAGCAAAGCCTTTGTCTGCTGACAGCTCGCTCTTTGAATACATTGCAGCAAAGACAAACTGTGACTCTTCAAAGGCCTTCAGAGTATGAGCAGGAAATGAATGGGGATGGCATGTCACCAAAAGTCGTTTGGTGTTTTATTTTTCTGTTAGCACTAAATATCTGGAATATGACTTTACACTGGACTCAGCAATTTCTAATGATGTCGAGCTAAAGAGAAATGAAAAATAATCAGTGTTCTAACAAAATATGCTACTTTCACAGTTTCCGAATACCACCAGCCTTCCAGCCTCTTGCCAGGTCAGGATCTGCTGGTATCTATTCCTAGTACAGTAAAATGATCATTGTGGAAAATTAGTTCATTTTTTTCATTTAATGTGAAAGATCTATTACTTTTTACGCCAGAACACTTCTCGTCTGTATAAGTGTGGTCAGTTGAGTAGGATATCGAATTATAATTATATCTCCAGAAATATATAACTTATATCAGCCATAGGACAAAGACTAGCATTAGAAAATGTATACTTTTCTGGAAGTATAACACATAACTGTTAAAGATTCTTGTCAGACAATTTATTTATGCTGTTGTTGAGATAATCCAAATACATCCGGAGAAATTTACTACATACAGTATATCCAATGTATATTTATGAGTCTGTGCTATAAATTGAGGGCTTTACAATACAAATGTCCTTACAGTGTGAGCTGACTGCTAGCTTGTCTTGTTGCATTGTGTTTCAAAGAAAGCTTCAGACATCTGCTTAAGGCTTTGAAGTGACTAAATTTGAAAGTTGGGTCACATTTCCAAAGGCACTCGTTCAAGGTCACTGAGTGTAAGAGTCTTTTCAGAAAACGCTGTGGAACTCACAAATAGTGACTGAAATTTTAGCGATTGTTAGGGTTTTGAAGATTTATCAGGGGAATTGACTTGACGACTTGGGGTACTTGAGCTATGTGTCAGGTGTGTGCTTGGAAGGATTCCAAGGTGGGTTGAGGAGTGACACGAAGCTTTATTATACAAAGAGGTAAGGTCCAAAATGAAAAGACAGAGGATCACCAAGGGACAATCTGAGAGGCAGGAATACAGCAGGACCAATGCAGAGACAGACAGGTCTACAGCAGGACCAAGGCAGGATCACACAGAAATGACGTCAATGACTGGACTGGGGTAAAACAGGACTAGGAAGCACTCTTAAAGACTAATAATGAGGGTAAAATGCAGAACAGGTGTGCCCCATTAGGGTACACTGGGGAAACACAGAAGGAGCAGGGAAGCAGGGGATGACACTATGATCACTTCTCTTGGGTTAAACCGGCCAGATAAAAGAAAATTAGCATCATGAAGAATTCCCAGGATCTAAATATATTAACGTCAGTGAAGTAAAAAAGCACTAAATGTGTAGACCAATCAGAAAGAGAAAGTGTTCATCTGGAGATGAATGAAAAAGTGTTTTCTAGAAACCTTATGAGAGAATTAGACTATAAGGGTCACATGCCCCAGTTTTTAAAAAAAACGTGACCGTGAGCCAGGGGCGACCTCTGTGTAGGTGGACAGGCAAATCTGAAAAGGAAAAGAAACTGCAGTCTATCAGCAAATGGCTGCATGAGATGGAATACTTAGTTTAAAAATGCAGGCAATAGAGAAAGCGGTCAGGGTCAGAAACTCAACAGAAGGCCTCACTTAAATATGGGATGCATTTAGAACAGTTTAGTGACTCCATAAGAAGGCTTTTTTGTATGGATAACTTGTATGCACACAGATAACATAACGAGGGCCAACCTTTCCTTGAAAGACATGCTATATTCTCAATCTTCCAAAACAGAGAATGACCTGGACCACAGTCTGTTGTTCACGGTGAAGGAACATGATAATACTAAACAGAGGGCTATACTTCTCAGTGGAAAAACACCCAGGCAAACAGAGTGATGAAAGCAGGTGGGTTATAAATGAGATTGAATCCATTGTACGTTGACAGCACTGTGTGAAGAATGAAATTTCAAGTGACAAAAGACACATGGGGATTTATAAAGTGGAATATTTACCAACCATCACAGGGTTAACAGCAGGACCATCCATCCATCCATCCATCCATCCATCCATCCATCCATCCATAACAGCTTATCCTGGTTAAGGTCACATGTCCCACCTGGATCTTATAGCCAATTTCGGCTAATATACGTGCCAAAGAATATTAAAGAAACCTGTCAACGAAATCTGTTTGGTTAGGGCAATTTTTGTGAACATCACAAATGAGTAAATGAGGGGATCATGAAAATATTCTGCGGCGGTACAATGAAGATTGTCAGGAGTGTGTTGAGAAAGGGCACAGCTGACTTTTTTTGTATAAAACATCCCTACTAACCTGTTGAGCTGCTGTGGTAACTTAGGTGTTCCATAATATGTCAGAGCTGTGCAAATGCATTATATTCCACTTCATATAGCAAGAAATTGTATTGAATTCCATGCTGTCCATTTGAAAGAGGGTGAAATAGTGGAATCACCCAAGAAACGTGTTAGTGAGGCAACATCCACTTTGACCACTGGACTGGATGAAAACCAATAACAGATTAAAAGCTTGTTAAGTAAACTGTAACAGTGGGAACCTGAAACCTCATGGACGACATACATGGCCTCGATGCCTTTCCAAGAAAACTAGTTGACAATAACCGGTAAAAGCCGGAGGTGGCTTGTGCTGAAATGACAGTATTGAATTAGTGTTCCAAGGACACTAAATCAGAATACAAATGAGATGAGTAGGTAATGGAGCAAAATAAGATGTATTGATCAGAAGGACTAACGTCTTTTTAGAGTGGATGAATTAATATCTTGCCTAGATTCTTCATGCCTTTAAGCATTGGTTTAATCACCATTAAGAATGTCGCATCTTTTGACAGGTTGTTCACTTAGAGAAGGATGCTGTAGGTTGTAGAAGGTTGCAATGGAAAAGGATGTATCATTTACCAGGCACCGTTTCCCTGTGGATCCTACATGCAAAGGACATATGGGTTTCATCTGCTCCTCACAGTTAGAATGGCTGTCGATATGTTGAGATAATCAAGCACTGCCTGGACAGATGTTAACGATAAACCGACGATGAATTAGAATACAGAAGAAGTTGATTCAGTGTGCACTGGCTGTTTTGTGGCAAAAATAACCACTTACAACGCGATGTTACATTACGAAGATTCACATTTAGAAACTCTTCTTGTAACATAATGAACGTTACGACCAAAACGTTGAAATCATTTGTAAACCATACTCTCACGTTTGTATTCATTTGGTCATCAGGGGCCTTTTAAGCATTTTCAAGGTATGTAAAACACTAAAGTGTCATGAAAATAATGGATGCGGGATGACAAAATGCATTCTAACTAAATTGCTTCAGACCACTTGCACTCAGCACACTGGACGAAATAGAGTTTTCTCCTCTATGGCCTATATGGAGGTGGAAGTATGGAAAAGAGAGTGTTAAGAGAGCCCTACTGAGATATATTGCCTGAAGGAGGAGCCTGTGCAAGAAGCAAGTGATGAGGTGACAGTCAGCATTTCTCCTCTTCCTCGGTATCCATATGTGATGATGTACATCTCTCCCTTTAAGAGAGAGCGATTACCACCCCCAGAGGTCCTGGTACTGTGCACAACGTATCTAGAGCATATTTTTATCATTTACATTTTGAGAGAAAAAAAAACAAAACAAAACGTAATAGTATCCAAAAACAATAAATCAAACTAAAATCTGTGAATGGTATGAAGAAAAGCAAAACGCATCGTGCATCTTAAAAAATGTCTACATTTAATAATCATTATTATTAAATATCATTAAATTGTATCAGCAAGGAATCTGAAACTTCAAAAGCTGCATTTCAAATGGAATTTTTAATTTATGATGATATTTTGTAATGGTTCTCATATTCCAGTCCGAAGCACTGGGGAAAAAAAAATGTTGAAAAGGAACATTTTCTAAAATGTAGATTTTTATCGGTATTTTCTTCAAGAAAAGTGATGAATGTTAACTTTTTTTAACATTTCGTATATTAGACACTAGCCATGGGAAGGTATTCCTGTTTCCTCCTCTCTTGCAGTCCAAAGGCTAATAGGCATATCTAAGTTGTCTGTAATGTGTAAGTACGTGTGTGACTGTGCCCTGCAATGGATTGGCACCCCATTCAGGGTGTCCCCCGCCTTCTGTCCTAGGCTGCCTAGGATAGGCTCCAGCCTCCCTCGCCCCCCCATGACCCTGAAAAGGGTTAAGTGGTTTGGAAAATGGATGGATGGCTGTTGCATGACATGGTTGTTCAGAGAGTAACATTGTTGTCTCCCGCCTCCAAGGCTGGGGTTCAAATCCCACTACAGTGAGGTGTCTGCTGAGGACTCGCTGTGTTACCTGGCTTTCTTCGTGCAGTTGGGATTTAAATTTCCGACTGTGTTTGAGTAAGAGCTGTATGTACCCTGGCCTGACAAAGATAAGCTGCTGGAAGATCTGCAGGATGCAGTAATGCTCCTGACGTTGTTAAACTGGTTTCACTGGAACCAGAGGCTACGACATCCATACTATGGCGAGGAAGAATAATTTTCCTCTTCATTATTAAAGTATTTCAGTATCTGAACAAAGAAAAGTACACTGCTGGCAAAATATTTAATGAAAGCAAATGCATTTTACATCATTTAATAACATGAGATGCAAAACATAAAGACTGGCGTTATTAAAAAATCCTACAAAGTCGTTTGCTGGAAAAAAGTGAAACAAAATGAAATCTGGTATGGAGATCTGCATATTGTTCGATTAGTAAGACATGCAAAACAGATAAGTCCAATGATTTGCTGTTTTCCACACACACTAATAGCTTTTACACCGCACTGGTTGATTCCAGTAGATTAAATCAAAACAGATTATTTCATTTAGCACAAATGCAAGACTGAGCATCAACAGTCTATTATGCAAAATGATGTTTTGTATGAAAAAATGCAAACAAAAGTCAACTGGTGAGAGATGTGAGAACTCAGGCATGTTCTGCCTTCTGTAAGCGGAAAGTGAGGAAACGGAAAAAAACAGTGATGTTTGTGCATCAGTGTCCACAGTTACAACTATTCCATCTAACCCTGGATGCCATTTTAGTTTCTCATCCTCCAACCTTTTCTAGTCAATTTGTTTTGCAGTGACCTTTTATCCCTGGAGAAACGATGGACCTCTCTTTAGAAAGGAACGTTTCAGGGAGAAGTCAGGTGCTCTAGCAGCTAGATGGGCAGCACTGTAGACTAACACATACAGAGTTGGGGATTAAATTCAGCCCATGTCTTTATGTATTTTGCATGTGTGGTTGTTTGCACAAAGCACAGCCCAAAAACACGTGGCTCATTGAGCTGCTGTCTCTGAGAGGAACTTAATGTTTGATTGTGAGTAGTTACCCGGCGATGGACTTGTATTCTTGGTAGAGTGTTATCTGCCTTGTGCCTCACGCTTTCCCGACTAGGTTACACACTCAGTGTAGTCCCTGGACACGTAGCCATGCAGAATGTATGGATTATATGCTGGTGCAGTATTGGAAAAGGCATGCAATGGATATTGCTTGTTTTACTGAATAGTCACTGTTATAGAGGAAGCGTCCACACCAAACCAAATATGACCAAACCGATTTTATCTTTAGTTTCATGTGACATATACTGTATGAGCAGTCTCTGAACAACGTACGATTTTGTTTTTGTGTTTTGTGTATATTAATATACATACACTAAAGTCTTTGTTTTATTTTTGCAGTGACTGTCGACAATGAGCAGATCTAGATTTTTTTTGCAGAGACTGTAACACCACACCAGTTTAATGTGCTCCTACTGTACTAATGCTCACACTGATAAACATCAAGATCAGACAGCAAAGTCAGGTAAGAGTCCAGTCAAAAACGCTGACAAACCAAGACATACGGCCGTGAGTGTTCAAAGTGTCACCCGTTAGCTTTCACTCGAGCCCACAGCCATTCAGCCAGAAATGCTTGGTATCAGCTCAGGATCAACAAAGTTATTGCAAAAATAAAAGGGGATTTATTTTTTTTAAACACAGTGCTTGTAGATCACTTTCTAGACATTTCATATTGTTTTAATATCGGCATAAGCATCCAATCATTATCCACTCTCTCAAATAGATATAGACCATCTGTAATTATAGATGTCACAATGCATAAGCATGATTTTAGACACTGACAAAGCAAGTCATTATTTTTAATTCTTATTTATTTTCTGGTAGGGACCCTAGACATTGTGGTGCTTCATTACATATGGAAGTCTGTAATATATATATTACAGCCAGATAAAATATTTTAAATAAACTGGGACACATTCCAGAAAAACTAAAAGGATTACATATTGTTGGATTATGTTATAATTGCAGCGAAAATACTGCTATACAACGTTTTATTATTGTGGTCTTTGTGAAATCAAATGTGGGTTTTGTGTGAAGCAGGAGGAAGGATAAAGTCGTAAAATTAATGATATGAATAATGCATGAAGATGTATGCGAAGAGAGAACTCCTCGTTTTGTGGGGAGAGTGAGGGTCACTAAGGAAACAGAAGCCCGCTGGAAGTAAGTCATTCTGATTTCAATGCCGGCACTGTTTTCCAGAAATGTCACAACGAGGATTTACTTTAAAGGCAGTCAGACCATTGATTGGAATCTATTTCATATCTTGGAATTCTGCTACTTTTAGAGAAAGCCAAGCGATATTGTGAGTCATTTGTTAGATAGCTTTATGTAATTCTGTTAACCCTTATCTGCCTGGTCTACTTTGGCCACACCCTTCCCATGTACATGCGAGTTTGATAATCAGGACGTGTGTTTTGTGTGTTTCCTGCATCATGCTTGGGGGCTGAGGTCAGCAGTTTCACCTCACAACTCCAGGGTTTGCATGCTCTGCCCATGACACATGGCTTTCCTCCAGGTACTCCAGTTTTCTCTTGCAGTCCAAAGGCATGCAGTTAGGCTAATTAGAATGTCCCTAAATCACCCACAGTGTGTAGTTCTGCCTGTGGAAGTGTGCTTTTTAATTTACTGGCTTTCTATTCATGATGTAACTCACTTTTGTGCCCTATGCTGTCAGCCCCCTCCTGCAGCCCTGTACTGTAGGTTGTCTCATGGGTGGTGCTTTTATTTTCTTCTAATGCTATTAATGCTAACCAGAACATGTATCCATGTCCTTAATTACATTTGCACAGCTGCAAATGGATGGACTTGCACCTGCAACAATACCGTGTACACCTATTTGGAGTCCTCAGAAGGTTGACTACAAAAATGTGGAGGGCTGTCAATTGCAAGAAATGTCCAGAGACTGAAAATGTGTTTTTGTGAGCTTAAAAATGTCATTGAATTAAAACATATAAAATTTCTGCGTAGTAGGTAGTATCAAGTGAAATAATAATAATAATAATAATAATAATAATAATAATCCGTTGCCATATGGGTGTATTAATAGGTGGGCTAAGGTCAGGGTTTCAGATAGGATTAAGGTAAGCGTCTTTTCAGCCAGAGCTAGGATTAGAGATGACTATAGGGTTTGAACTAGGGCTAAGGCTTTCTATCAGGATTTGACCTACAGTTAAAACTAGCATTAGGGTTTCCTTTCATGGTTTAGACTTGAGTACTTGCGATGCCTAAAGGGTTAGAGCTCAGGTTAGGATTAACAAACAGGTTTGAGACAGAGTTGGCGCTTGAGTCAAGGTTTGAGCTCAGGAAATGAATGGGGGTGGCATTGCAATTCTCATAAGAAACTAACACTAACTATAGCAGTATCCCTATTGGCTATCCTAATCCTAGCTCAAACCCGATTGCGAATCCCTAAGACTTTCCCTAGCCCAAACCCTTAGTCCAACCCTAATCCCATCCCTCTAAAACCTAATGCCAGTGCAATGCTTACCAGTAGCTCCGTCTTTAAAATGAACCGTAACCCTAACCCTAACTTGAAATCTAATACCAATGCTATGGGTTAAGCTTAGTGTAGGGATAGAGCTAGGCTCAGTCTGAACTTCTGCCTATGACTAAAAGCTCTGCAACTCTGGTGCTAACACATTTCTGAAGACTCTTGTCTGGTACCAGCTAACTAAATAATGTTCTAGCCCCATCATTCTGCTCCTGTTTCCTCTTCCAAAGACCAATTTGTACCAAAAGTTTAAAAACCATTTATATGACTGTGTGTGATGCCCGCAGCACTGGTTGGACTCTTGCATTCCAAACTGATCTGGACCATCAAGTTGATGGCATTTGTGGAAGTACAAAAGTGCACAAAGCCAGTGTAAGCTTGCTAAACAGCACACTCTACGTATTGTAGGTTTCCAACAGCCTGTTGGAGGCGCTCACACTGTATCAAGCTCAAACATATCCATGCTAAAGTAACTCCATTTTTATATGGGCTTTGTTTTGATTGCTGTAGAATGTGTGTAGGTTGGTAGGAAGACAGTCTAAGCCAAGTGGATAAAATTAACATGCAGCCAAAAATGAAAAAACTCAAATATATTCTTTGAAATAGAATTATAGGCAGCCTTTAACCTTTTCCTTTTAATAACAGATGTTGCCAGAAATGTAGTTCTGTCTGCAATAACTGTCAATGCCCTTTATGTAAAAAAAAATGTTGAAGGAGCACACCCACTGTTTAAATACTCCTCTGCTATTAATTTATATTAATTTTTTAATACCATTCACTTAATTCCTTTGACTCAATATGACTTAGCTAATCCAAAAAGAAAGTCCAACACGTTGCACAGTGCACAATGTAGGTCTATTTCAATGTCATTCTTAATGTATGACACATTTCCTTAAGGCCCCCGTGTTAAACCAATCCATCATTTAAATATCAGTAAAACAAAGGATCACGTTTTTTCCATATTGGACCTTCCTTAGATGTCACTCGTTTTTGCGAAGGCTAAGTAAAATGGCTTTGGATATCTGTCCTGCAGTGAACGTGATATCAAGTTTGGTGTAAGATTCCTATGTCAAAAATAATTGTGTGATTATCTAATTAGGATGATGTAAGCAGTTTTGTCTTATTTCATTTTTTCATGAGTAACATTTTTGGACAGTGTGCCTCTTGGTAATCTAGTTTCGTCTTGCAGCCCAACAACATATGTCTGGGCAAACTGGAGTCTCTAAATTGCCCATTGTGTGTGTGCGTGCGTGCGTGCGTGTGTGTGTGTGTGTGCTTGTGTGTCTACCATGTTCATATCATGTTGTGAGGACAAAATGTCTTCAGGAATATAATCAAAAAGGTCCCCGCAAGGTTATAAATACAAATGTGTGTGTGTGTGTGTGTGTGCGTGTGCGTGTGCGTGTGTGTGTGTGCGTGTGCGTGTGTGTACATGTTATGCTTTTCTACCCTGGACTTCTTAAAATATATAATAAATTGCTTTCTTGGTGCTTTATCAGTGCTATTAAAATATATTCTTATGTGAAATATTTTTTCAGGTAACTCATTTTATTTTTAATTTAAGTGGACTCCAATTCAAAAATACCACTTGGTTATTGTTATCCACTAATTATACTACTGATTAAAATTGCTTGGTACACTATATGGCCAAAAGTACGTGGACACCTGCCTCTGCAACATCTCATTCCAAAACCAAGGGTATAATTAGGAAGCTGGTCCTCCCTTTGTTGTTGTAATAGCCTCTACTCTTCTGTAAAGGCTTTCCATCAGATGGTGAAATATTATTGGTGGGAATCACTGCCATTCAACCATAACGACACTGTACTGATGCTGGCTGATCAGGTCTATGTGGCCTACCATTTCACAACTTGACTGTTATTGCTTTTTGAAGTTTCCACATCACTGCACTCACAGTTAAGCAAGTCAGAAATTTGACACTGACTTGTGGGAAGGGTGGCGTCCTATGATGGAGCCACGTTGACAGTCAGAAGCCTCTTCAGTATGACCAATTCTGTTTCTTGTTCAAGATTGCATGATTGTCTGCTTAATTATACACCTGTGTCAACAATGAGTATGACTTAATTAGCCAAGCCCAAAAGAACGTGAACACCCCTATTAAATGGTATCCACATACTTTTGGCCATATATTATATGTAAGCTATGTGTGTGCTTAGTAATGGCAAAGTTAAAATATGCTTTCGTTTTAAATTTAAATGCTCTATAACACATTATAGAGGTTTTTACTGCAAAACAACTACTTACTGACCTCCATTATTTCCCCCAGTCAGCTAATAAATTATTCTATTACCTAGCAGAACTGAGGCCAAAGTCTCCAGAAGGGCATCGATGAAGGTGATCTTGTGTCCCTTTCATTTTTCTAATATATCCAGACCGCTTCAAGCATGTTTATGTTCCTTTATTTTATCATCACTAAAGACTGACAGATGTCAAAGTCTTCAACGGTTGATGGTTACTGGAGCGGTGGGGTAAGTACTCTAGTGGCATCACAGAATTGCCACTTAGTTAATTCCTGTCAGTCAAATCTTGTGCAGGTTTGCTCCTGGGTGCTATGCACTGTAATAATTTTATCTTCATGAGGACAACAAGTATTGACCTCTATCCATGTCTATGATGTACAGGTGCCCTTGCTGATTGGCAGAAATCAGCCAGGATTTCATTATTTGCTTATCTTTTGTAAGGAAGGTGGATTTCTCCATTACCCACCCCCCCACAACATTTCTGCCGAGACCTGTTCCGACACAAATGCGAAGTTGGTGGCTGGGGATTGAGATCACAGAATATTGAGGTGGAATTTATTTGAATAACTTTATATGAAAATACAATATAAATAATATGAATAAATGTATAAAATGCAGGAAAAACTGAAAGAGAAGATGGTCTGGGTAGGTGACATCAGACTCTGTATGAGCAGGAGATAATCCCTGCACAAGTGTGCAGAAGATTCTAGAAGGTTCTAGATTCTAGAAGATTCTAGAAGCAGAACTGATAAAATCAGTCTCACTCCAGGCTCTAAAGTTAGCATCTTGCAGGAACTAAAGGCTGTGAGATGGAATGCATGAACTTGGCTGAGGCACACGGCAATGCAGGGGAGTCAACAGATTTAGGCAAGCTGAAACCGTCGACATTAAAAACAGCATGTGTTTCCCCTTTGAACCATATTGTTTCAAATAGTTACACTGCCCCCTTTCCATATTAGATTTTCAACCCTACTTATTAGATACAGGTTTAACCTGGGGCAGTAAAACAGCTTTGATTTCACAGCTAGCTTATTCGTATTTACTGTGGAAGCACCTTCGAGGTCACGGTACACATGAGGAGCTTTCAGGATGGTTCAGTTCCTTCTGCACGTCTTTTCATATCAAACAATAGTCCTCAGGTGTTGTTGTGGAAATCCTCTTACTCTGAAGGCCTCTGCAGGGGCAAACCTAGGCATGAGCATGATGGGCAGCCACCAGGGCCGCATCGTTCCTGGGGTGGACCATGGGAAGCTTACATCGTGGTCATACGCAATGGGACGGTCCTCCCACCCTCCCCGCCTTGGTCTTATTAATTTGTCATCACTTTCTTTTTTTTTGTCCTAGAGGCAGTAGCAAGGGGGTAGAGGGTGGGAGGACTTTGGATTTGTTTTAGCCAGGGCGCCAAGTAAACCAGAACGACCCTTGGGCCTGTGTACACTGTTGGTGGCACTGACCTCTTTATCCACAGCCCAGTGGCTTCCAGAGCAATGCAGGAAGATTCTTAAGCAGACACTTACGGAAGAAGCGGGTGGTTGGCAATTAGTCCTGCAAGATTTTTTTTTGTCAAATTCATATTGCCAACAGATCAACATGTGTTCAGTTTGCACTTCCCAAATACCACCGCAGAGTTGCAGCCACCATTGGATTGAGAAATATTAAATATTAATTTCACCTTTTCAATCTTGACATAGCAGTCAGCCGCAATTTCTGATAGGGATTTAATAGACTTCCTTTTTCATTATGTTCCATAGATTCATGTAAAGAATAGTCTTTGTTTAACCCCGTCTGTCTTGTGGTTTTTATGCTTTTTATGATTCTGTTCTTGTTCTGGTGTAATAGGATGTTATGTGATAAAACCGAAGACCTTTAAAATTACAGGGTCTTTACATCTGGTTCACCCACCTTGATTTAATGGTTGTAATCTCCATACTTGGTATAATCATTTGAAAAAGCTGTGATGGACTTCAATTTTAACCCAGTAAGTACGGTCATTATGTCACTGGGGGGGTGGACATCACTCCCACCATGTCTATGGAGGTAAAGTGTGGATGTTAGCTTCTAAACTGATTAGATTGCTGTGTTGCTGTTTTGTGCAGCATGTCTAATGTCTGTAATTACTTTAATTAATACACCAGAAGTGATTAGAAGTGTTTCCTGTTTTACATTCATCTGAAACAAAGCACTCTTTCAGTTCATCAAATCTCATTGAAACGCTCAACAATATACAGCTTTTATTAGTTAGTAATATCTTCGAACATCAGAAATGTCAAACACTAAATACTCAAGTGAACAAAATACTGAATTTTTCACGAGGGGCTGTGAATATGGTAACGTGTGTTTTTCTTAAATTATGCAGGGTATGAAATGCATTTCTAAGAAAAAAAAAACATTGCCTAGAGGAACATCTAGACAATGGACGCTTCATTTCTGTAATTTTTACCTCATTATTCCCAGGCCTTGTAAAAAAAGAAAACTTATTGGTGAAGAACATTATGTACGAGTAAGCAGAAAAACCTCAAGAACTACAACAATAATTACATTACAACAATCTGGTTTCTGCCACATGCAGATAGGCTGATTGGTGTCTTAGAGTTGCCCGTCATGTATGTGTGTGACGTTTTTACCTCGTGGGTACATTTGTCGTGTCCCCACAAGGTCAAACTCAATTTTATAATCAAAAGACCAAGAGTAAGGAGTTTTATATTTTGTTGTGTTACTTCAGGTTAAGGTTAGGGCTGGGTAAGGGTTAAGGTGGTCATAGTTAGGATTAGGGTTAAGTCCAAAGAAATGATTGGAAGGTCCCTACAAGGTTAGAAATACAAGTGTGTGTGTGTGTGTGTGTGTGTGTGTGTGTGTGTGTGTGTGTGTGTGTGTCCATCCTGTGAGGGGCTGGCATCCCATCCAGGGTGTGTCTCAGCCTTGTTCCCAGTCCTGCCTGGGATAGACTCCAGGCCCCTCTATGACCCTGACTGGGATAAGCAGTTCGAAAACGTATGGGTGATGTATAATAATTATTGGAATGTTATTATAATTATAATTATATCGGGACAAATGTTTTTTTATGTTCTTTGAGGTTTATAATTTTTTTTTCATAAGTAATATTGAAAATTAAAAGCATGATGATGCGTAGAGTCACCCAATAAAGTTTTTGGCCCTGATGATAAATATGCGATGCTACCTTCTTCTTGATTGAATTGAAGCATGATGTTTTGCTGGTTTTTGGTACACATGGTCGGTTTTCTCTCCCAGTCATCTCCAGAAACAACTGAGATGGAACCACTGACAGCACCTAACAGAGTTTTTCAGCGAGAGGAATGCACTGAGGAAACTGTTAGAATAAATCATACATGCTTTCCCATAACTGATTTGGAAATAAAGCAAGTCCTTGATGCAAATATGAAAAAAGACAGCGGTCTCCCCAAAGGTAAAAGAGTACACAAAGGTAAAATACAATTTTCAGTTATCTGTACAAAGTGATTACATCTCTATTCACCTCTCCGATGCCTGAAAATGTTTCCCTTTAAAAAGAAGGATTACACTGAGTGTGGAATTATATTGTAGTGAAGAGGGTTGATGGATGGATGGATGGATGGATGGATGGATGGATGGATAATTCATAAGTGTAGTTGTCCTTAATAACAAAATGACTGGATGTGAATAAAAATCAGTGTATAAAATTAACATTTTTCTTTGCCATTTGGCATGCGGAAGTTGCCAGCTGTATTACTTATTACAATCCTTGCTTGATTATAACCATGTTCTATGGGTTAACAGTGTGCCAAAATATTGGTTGGTTAAAAAAATTGCATGGCACTTCTTGAATATGGCAAAATGCTGTCCCATTCCACTGATGAACTTCGTTTAATTAGTTTTGCATGTTTATTCATCTTGTCATTCAAACAAGCCCACTACAAATTGAGTGAGGGATTTCGGATTCACCATTACAGATAGCCCAAAGGGTTAAGCTAGAGGCACATTGACCTGCTGTTCAACTGGAACAACAAGACAAAACGTTGATGTAAATGTCACAGTGGAGGGCGGCATGGTGGCTAAGTGGTTAGCACGTCTGCCTCACAGCAAGAAAGTTCCAGTTTTGGTCCTCATGGCTGACAGGGGCCATTCTGTGTGGAGTTTGCATGTTCTCCCCGTACTTGTGTGGGTTTCTTCTGGGTAGTCTGGTTTCCTCCCGCGTTCCAAAGGCATGCAGGTTAGGTCAATTGGCTGCTCTAAATTGCCCATAGGTGTGAATGTGTGTGGTTGTTTGTCTCTGTGTTGGCCCTGCAATGGATTGGTGGCCTGCCCAGTGTGTATGCTGCCTCTTGCCCAAAGTCAGCTGGGATTGGCTCCAGCTTCCCCATGACTCTGACAGATAAGCGGTTTAGAAGATGAATGGATGTCACTTCAACGTCAAGCAACTCTGTTGAAAGGATCTTCTAATTGTAACTTAATCCAGGAGAAGAAGCCTGTTAGACAATGGTAGATTAACAAAGTATATACTGTGATAAGTATAAATACTACAGAATAACAGCAGAGGCTACACAGCACAAAGTTATATGTGTTAATCATTCAGGTCTGAACTGAGGGAATTTCTGCTCAGGGCAATTGTGCTTGAAAATGGTAGCAATAGTGCATTTCACTGAATCCTATAGTTTGACTAATGTGATGAAAGGACAGAGAGGAAGACTCATCATAAAACTCAATACAAGGCTGTTATTTTCTGTCTCTCCAGAGTATATTGCATAGTTGAATCTTAGCATGCAGCAAAGTGGAGGGTCCTCTAGAAAAGTAAATGCTTCATGGGAGAGATTGCCCATTAACAGAATGACTCACTGCAAGCTGTAGATTGCCCATTAACAGAATGACTCACTGCAAGCTGTAGATTGCCCATTAACAGAATGACTCACTGCAAGCTGTAGA
>JAACJT020023472.1:0-22444 GCA_009936485.2 Gymnarchus niloticus | reverse complement strand
TATATATTTCTCCCTATTTATTTTCCTGTATAAATCTCTCTGACACAGGGACTGCACTTAATTTCGTTGTACCCGTTGCAATGACAATAAAGATATTCTGATTCTGACCTACTGTCTTTTGCTTTTTCTGACTCCAGAATTGCATAATTCAGTCCCGAGATCTGTGGCAAATGACATTCATTAAAGATGCTACACTGTTGTGTCATTCTGAATTAATCTGGCAGAACGTGCACCAGCTCACATTAACCCCTGATGGAAGTGCATGCTGGGAATGTTACAATCATATAAGCATTGCGGTTGCATGCTGCAGATGCAGTACTGTTCAGTATTTGCAATGCATAAGGAAAAGCCACATCCATGCCAAAATCACAAGGTGTGGGTATGTGTTTGGACTACATGGTCCAGACAGTAGGATTCCACACAACATAAGTGTTGGACATCCTCTCATCCTCCGTGCAGAGACTTCCATGTTGACAAAAGCAAAAACAGAATTAGGCCATGTGCAAACTATCAAAGTCGCCTGACACCACCTGTGTTTGTGTGTCCAGGCAGTTGCATTAGGAACAAACTGCAGCAATTCTTTGTGAATCAAAGGTTACCACCTGCTGAGCCTTAAAGCCACATCATATCATTACTGTTCAAGTTGGCTGTGGTAAGCTGGTCCTCGCTGGGACATTGTGGTTAGTCTACGTTCTTACCACCAATGAGTTTTAATACTCAGTGTTATACCATTCCCAGGCCCAGTTAAGTCTCCTTTCCCTTATTATCAGCATTGAGGGTTCAAATCCATACTCGCTACTCTGTACAAGGAGTATGGCTGCTTTCCTCATGTTGCGTAAGATACTCTGCTTTCCCTCAGCAGTCCAAAAACTTGCCTCTGTGTGAATGGGCTTCTTAGAGTTTCCCATATTCTGTGTGTGTCCCCTGTCATTGAGTGCCATCCTGTTCAGGTTTCACCTGTGCTTCCTGGGTTAGGCTCAAAGCTCACCATGAGCCTGTACTAGATTAACAGCTAGAAGATGGATGGATGGATGGATGGATGGATATTCACCTCTGTTTTGTAGCACAAGTGACTTCTTAAGATTCTTCTCCGATAGTCTCAGCTTCTGAGAAGGAGCAAGACCCTGAAAACAGTCATTTCAGAAGCTGCCGGTTGCCTGGAATTGAGGTAAACAGCAGCAGCATTCAGTGTTTCTGTATGGGAGAACTTGTTGTCTCTGCTGTGCGATGTCACTTCTGTTCCTGTCATTACACTGTGACATCAAGCTAATTTTACAGCTGACCCAGGGTGTTGGCTGATTAGTCAGCTACCCAAGCAAATGCAAATCCAAGCCCAAAGATAAAAATCTACAAAGGGTGGGGGGAGGGGAGTACTCAACACAATCTCTGCAAGGGCTGCAGTGTATTTGTGTTTTAATGCCAGCGCTCAGCGAGGAATTGATTACTCTTCACAGAGCAGATAATTGATTTGCTCTAAATGTGGAAAAATAAAGCTGCATCCACGACAGGTCAATTCTAGAAAACTCGGCAGTCTTCAGAATTGCCTTTGGAAAGTGAAACCAGCTTTGGCAGTCTAATTATCTAATTAGTTCCTAATGAGGACATTTGCTGGAACACAAGCCTACATATTCCATGCCCTGTGGCAACAACAGCTACAAGATGTTCAAAGCCGCATTCTCATTTCCAAAACTGTGACATTTGGTGATCAGACTGTCTTGTTCATTTTTCTGACGAATAGCTTTAAAAATTTTAATTCCTCAGTAAAGCTATTAAGCTACTATTTCCCTGCATTTCATCTAGGTATTTCCCAATCTTTTCATAAGACAAGGCTTGCCAAAAGTTCAGCATTTGATAAAGTCATTATTCTAATTAAATAGATCAGTTAAATGACAATATCAGTGTTTAACATAATTTTTAGTACTAGAAAGTACAGTCCACAGAACATATTATTCCAACTCATCAGAAGGGAAAGTATACATCAGATATTCCTCTGTAACCGTCAATTAGATTATTTGGTCAGAGCAAAACCCTGCTGGATGATGGCCTTGCTGGATCAGGATTGTGATAACGGCAGCCAAGGAGCGGCATGGTGGAGGCCACACTCAATCTGGTCATCAGGGGGAGGGAATGCCCACACCCCCCATTGGGGGGGGATGCAGGAGGTCTCTATAGGCTTCTTTTTAAAGTGGGATGGCAGAGATGGGGCAGTTAGCTGTAATCACCCCCACCAATTACCACAATTAAGCAACTAGAAAGTCTTGTCAAAAAACATGAAGAAAATGTAACCTAACACAATACACGGTACGCAACACAACTGTGGGTGTCTTGAAGTTCTGAAAGGTAATTTTTTAAATGCAATATTTTTTAATCAGCAGAAATATTTTGATTTCAAAACAGCTTCCTCGTAACTGATATATTGCACGTATCTTGTCATAGATGTTTTGTTTATTGCACGAGTTATTGGCCTTATATTTCAGGATGAGCTGTAAAATCAGCAGGCATGTGTCTATTGCATGGTACAGTATTACCAATGACATTGGACAGATGAGGCTTCAAAACCTGTGGTGGAAGTATCCCAATTTGATTGGTAGTTCAGGATACTCCCACCCACCACGGGTTTCAAAGACTGATTTGTCCCATCACTAGTTCCTATGCTAAACACCGCATATATAAATGGAAAAATGTTATCAATAATGCATGGAAAAAGATATGAGAAATCTAAAATAATTAAATTTCCTTACCATACCAAGCAGTTTATAATGGGTTTCCTTATGAAAAATTACAGTGTATGACAGCTGGATGAATGTGACTGGGCACTCAGTCACAGGCAATACAGTTTGATTCGAGCTGAAGGAACATTCTCATGAAGAACATTCTAGACAAATTAAGCCTGCCTTCGCAGCCTCGCCTCTTTAATCCTGTCTTCCTCAAAAGGTCGCAGCTTTCTGCCTCTGTGCTTCCAGTACCATGTCTGTCCACACTCCCCATTGTATCATCGGAGCACAGCAGGATTTGAATGTGCCTTGTGGGTTTGGCTGCCTCTTTGGGGTTGCTGACTGCATCCCTACCCAGGTCACAGAATCCGATCCGCCCGCCCACCCCGTATGCTATCCTGCTCCACAAGAACAATGTTGAGGTGCATGCCTTGGTATACCAGGAGCAAATGCCTGGTTATGCTCCTGAGATTGATGGCACTGCTAGGATTGGTGGGTTGGGGTGGACCACATGAGAGAAGACGGAACCACATGACACAGGGAATCATCCAAAAAGGACAAGTGTATATGAGGTCGTGGTTACCTCTTTACATTTAAATTTATTTATTCAGCAGACATTCTCATCCAAAGTGATGTACAAATGAGGCAGAACAGAATACAATTGGTGAGTGAACTAATCAACATAACATGGACTTCATCACATAAATAACGAGGCCATTTTGGCAGCTGCAAGGGAATGAAAACCAAACAGCAGGATTCCAGCAGTCAGGACGGGCGAAGTCTGGCTAAACGGAGCTGAACCAAAACAGAACACAAAACTCTATTCTTGGAACATGTGACCCTAGTAAGCATAATCCATCCCAGTCAACTGGCTGCCCTCCCTGGGACGTAAGCCTCCTGCACCATCTTTGATCATTTCCCAGTGTTTGACACTGGCGTATTTCTCCAGATTGTCATCCAAGCACAGAACAGGTCAACTTTCGGCGATCAAAGAGGTCTTGCTATGAGAAGGTCACTGGGAAGTCTGGAAAGGTCAACGCAACAGTAAAAAACAAAACAGGACTCCATTACCTGAGCCACTCCAACACTGGCAGGTATTTCAGTATCACTGAGCTTTCTCAGGACAGAATTCGATGTCTTGGTTTTCTTCAGGGGTGCATCCAGCTTTAATCCATTAATTTCCTCAGGGTTGGACACAGCTTCCCCCCTCGACTTCCTGGAGACAGGACTCAAAATCCTCTCCTGATTTTTTCTATAGTTTTCCCCAATCTTTGCCTGGACCTGAAAGATATCAGAAATAGGACCTGTCAGCTACAGAAAGACTATGGCAAGCGTATGTCTGCTTCTGACGAGATCCTACCTGAAAAAAGATTAATTAGACCACATGAGACAAAACAAGTAAAACAGAATAAAGCTCAGGGGGGTGGGGGGTGTGGTGGAGGTTCTTGGCACTTAATTCTCACACATGGGACTTTTGCAGCTCTCGTGTTAAACACACAGTCGTTATGCAGTGACCCCCCCAGGTGACATTCTCCACTAGCTGAGAGAGCAAAGGGCTGGCTCTGTACAAACAGCAGGGCTGATAAATACTTTTCCTCATTAGTTTATCATACAGAAGTGATGAAGTGCAGTGTGAAGCAGAGAGGGACTGGACCGAGTGGTTCTTGCACTCGCCGGCCAGCTGTCAGGTAGAACGTACTCTAACATAGCACATGCTGACAGCCGTCAGCCTTGGTACTCCATCCGTGAGGAGAGAGTTAACACAGTTCAGAGATTTCCAACAGCATGGAGCATTCTAAAGGAATCAGAGAAGCATTTATTAAAAATTAGCCATCGGACCCTGCGGTCCCTCTGGTAAAGTGGACCAGCCAATCAGCATGATCCATTGTCCCACTTGTGATATGGGTAAAGCTAATCAGCACTCCGTACAGTTCCCCTGGTAATATGGGCCGGCCAGTCAGTGGTTTCTCTGGTCCCTAAGGCAATGTGATTTTAATCACGGTAAACACACATTAAAATCTCATGTCAGAATTGTTGCAAGGCAAACAATTCATTTTGAAGGGGAAAGATCAGCAAGTATTATATGGTTTCCATTATCTTTTAATTATGGGGGGAGTTCGTGACCACTGTTAAATGCCACTGATTTTTCTCCTCTCTCTGTTCTTGTATCCACTGAACATGCTTTATTTATTATTTCCAACTGTTTAAAATACGGATTTGATTAAACAATACGGAAATAATTTTTCAGTGGTTTATGCAATACAGACAAATCACTCTTTACAAGTCTGATTAATGATGGTAAAATAAATCTAAATAAATCTGAAATTCAAACATCTCAGCAACATTTTTTCAGAAAAGAGGTCAAAGATGTCAACAAAACAGTCGTAGAAGTACGTGCATTGAAATGTAATGTGCATGTTGACTGGGAAAAAGCATTTTTAGAGTTGGTATTTTATTGCATATACAGTAACCTAATTTAAGTATATACTGTGTTTCAAGCATTCGGAAAAGGCAAATCTCGCCAAAAGGCATGATATTATAAGGCAGCGTGCTAGGACTGTACATAAACTATTACTACGGGTGCCCCGCATCGGTGATTGTTGGGGGACTTCATAACTCATTCTAATAAGTCTCTGGTCCTGCCCGTCGAAGAAGGCAATAAAAGTCATTTTATTCAGAGGCATTTCAGTGAATTGTGCAATTTAACGGAAACGATCGGCGAGTCTGCGCTTTGTTTCATTAACTTAAGCATAGCGCTGTTGAATATTCGGGAAAAACAGCTAAATTGAATTTGCTGAGGGGAAAAAATGTATTATTCATGTCTTCTTGCATTATTGCTAACGTGTGCCGTCCTTTTATTGTGGTGTGCATTGTGGACTGTTTGTGCCCGTCTATTAAAAAACCGCAAGAATGTTAATTATTTGGAGAATTAGAGTCAAATATCGACGGGATCTGCACTTTTACATTTTACATCGTCTGGGGTAGGCTACATTAACACAACACAAGACAAGACAAGAGTATAGAATAAACACATGTAGATGAGTAGATCCTGGCAGCTTCAGCAAAATGGGAAGAGCTGAAAGCCCTGCAGAGTCCAAAGTTACAGCAGACTGCAGCCCAGAAACCGCTCTCACGGCACCATCTGCTCCCGCTCGGAAGCACAGCGCAAATTGAGCCGTTCTATCAGCGCACCGCGCACTTGGGTAGCATAATTTGACAGATGGGTTACTGCGACGCAGCGAATTAAGGAGTCGGCGCGTGAGCTCCGCTTTTTGTTATCCACGGAATAAACTGAGCGTCATCCTGTCGTCATTATAAAACAGACATTAACATTTAAGATGACATGATAGTAATGTGAAATATCACAGTCTCTGATTAACGGCAATAATTAATAGCAAGTTGATCCGTTGTTGTTTTACAGCTTGTGTAAATTCTGATAGCTAATTATAATTCATATCATTTGCCTATCCTCTAGTCTACAGTGACGTCACACTGTATCAATATATAAATTTATATAGGCCAATCGACATAATCACGCTTCACTGACAAACTAAGACCAAATCAGAACGCAGGTCTTGTCGGATTATTGCCTCTGCACAACGTTTTAACGTGAATCCTTTTTTTAATACATGTGTATCCTACTGAAATCAGAGCTGGCAGACTGTCACCAGTAACTGATGGACTGGATTCTGATGAACTGGCGCGACGGGAAACTAAGGAGCAGTGAGGATGGCTGAAGTGGTTTGGCAAGCTGATTTTTACCTAAACGTGTACTTTTCACCGTGCTTTTTTGTCACCTGTGGTCCACTGAAATACAAATAGGTGTTTTCTGAATATTGCACGGCTTAATAAAATAATGGAAGAGTCACTGTACCTCATCTCTAGAAACAGTATAGATTATAATGATGTAATGTCATTAATGACAAAACGTTAGGTTTTACTAGATCTTTGGTATCGTGCTGAGTATTATGCAATGCAATCATATTTTGTGCTGAGTTCATAGGCGTCTGAATGAGAAAAAAATACAGTAATAGAAAAAGAGGAAGCCTTGACAAGATGAGTTTCAAAGATGAATTTTTGTTTTGCATCTCTTCACTCGGTAAATGAACCAATTAGGTTTATAAGAGATCCTAGCATCGGTGTGACACCACAGAAAAGACTTGCCAGAATATGCTCACATTGGAGCTCAGTGAAGAAAGGAGTTTAATTTGCCAATGCGCCGGGCTGTGCATCTTTGTCGCAGGAGTGACCTGCTCATGATCCATGATTTAATGTAACATTAGGAATCCACGGCACAAAGTAGCTTGCACTAAAATGACAATAACCTCACAAATAGCAAATCAACGAGCAACCACCTAATAACCTAATGGCCATTGACTTCATGTGTTGAAAGGCCACCGGCTATATTTAAAACAACACAATAAATAACCTGAATTTTAAATGCTCTGCTGTAACAATGATATTTTTGGGAAATGAAAACAATTACGCAAACAAAAATGGCAACAATTTATTATTATTAGGCATTATATTCCAATAGGCAATGCTGCATGCTTGGGGGGTACTGCAGATGAGCCGGGAAGGCGCCTAAGATTCTCTTTAAAGGCACCGGGTAAATCACCAATTTACTCGTACACCCACAGGTGCTGCTTGATCATACTGCCTCTCTGCCTCATTTGGTGTTTTGAGCCAGCTCCTTGCTCCCCACAGATGCCTAGGCCCCACCACAGTATGCCTGCCTGCCTGTCTGAGTGCCTGGTATTTCTATATGCCAGTGGGTAGCCAAGTGTGATCCAGCCCATGGAGCCCAGAGTCACCCCAATCTATGGGTACTTGATGCCTACACATGGACAAGCCTTCCCTTTTCTGGGTTCCCTTGTTTCTGTGCACTTGCATCCCCCTGGAACCCTGTTCCTGTGCCTGTGCTCCTGGTTTCCATCTGAGTCTGGTCCTGGTTCCCCGTAGTCCCCCCGCAGTCCTGGTCTGTCTCTCTGGCCTGTCTATCCTGCTCTGTTGTTCCCTGTTCATGTCTTTCCGTGTGGTGCCACGCTCCAGGCACTGTCCTTGTAGAGTTGCATGTGCCTGGGTGCTTCTCTCGAGTTGCGTCGTTCTTGACGCTCCCCTCGCTGGGCACCGCCGTATAGCGCGCTCCCCGAGCTGTTCCTAGTTTGTCCCTGTCCATGTCTTTCCTTGCTGTGCCTTCTCCAGGCATTCTCTCTGCCCCGTGTCCCCCAGTGCCATGACATATAGACTTGGTTTGCCCCCTGTTTATGGCACAGCTTGATTTTTATTTCCTTTGCCTTTGTCATTAAACCCCATCTGCACTTGCATCCACGCCATCCTTGCCTCCAGGCCCCACAACTCAAGACTGCAGTGGCCTGTGACACATTCCTTGAACAATCTGAACGATGATTCATTTGAAGGAACAGAATGAATCAATGCAATAACCAATACGTTTGTTCAATTAAAAGATTAGCTCCAAAAGAACAAATTTTTCTCAGTTACAGGGCAATGAGAAAGTACCCTAATAGCCTGCCAGCACTAAGGCAGATGATGCATCTTGAGTACTGGGAGTAAAATAGGCTGTAGGCTACGTTTAAAACAAAACCAACCAACCAAATAATGATTGGTTCTAATTGGCTAGCTATAATTCTGTCGCCGTAAAAGTCCTTATCTGTACACTGCGCTCCCTTACATGTCAACACATCAGACTCGGTTTTGGTGGGTCGGTCTGAGTAAAAATTCCAGGGCCATTTTTCATTTCCGATTGGCCCCTGCTCCAGCAATGAACGGCTACGCAAGCAGAGCGAGTGTTTCCTAACTGGGTGACTACATCGTGTAAAGTGTTACGGTCTCACGATTACACCTTTACTTAAATTTACTTTAATTACACAAAAATGCAGCACAACCTAATCAGCGACAGGAGTAGCCATGGACGCAATCTGCTATGGACTGTTACCATTTCAGCATACAGAGTGCGATAGAGGATCAATTTCTGCCCGTAACTACCTGTCCCCCAATTTATTTAAACAGTATTCTCGTTGATGTGACTTTGTCTAAATGGCCTCTTTGGAAAACTCCCGTTTCCACCTGCTGTCAGTCTGGACTTGCTTCTTTTGTAAGGCTGCACGTAGGCATATTCATCGTGGAAAAAAGATGCACATTCAAGTCTATATTGGTTCTTTTCACTTCTTAATACATGTCCACACATAGTTACACTTGCTAGCTAAGGCAAATAGTTTAACAGTTAAACGGTGAATCATGTGAGTTCAACTGAATATGCGGGACATGCCGACAGGGTGAAGAGGTTAACGTACCATTTGACTAAGTGTTAGAATGACTAAGATGCCAGATTTAAGTGCTTCTTGAACATGGTGGGATTGCTGCAGGCCATACATGGTAGTTCCGACATTTCAGAAACAGACAGCCTCCTAGATATTCATACACTAGAGTGCCTGGAGTTTATAAAGGTATGGCTAAAAAAAAAAAAAGATCCGGTTAATGGCATTTCTGTAGTCAATAAGAGAGGGCAAAAGAATATAGTCAGACTGGTTAAAGTCAAAACGAAGGCCACAAATGTTACAAGAACTCTTCAGCACAACAGTAGTGTGCAGACAGGTTTCTCTGGAAGCACATCTTTGAAGTGGCTCTGGAGCTGAAACGGGGTCCTACCTGGCCAGCACTAGCTAGGTGTACCTAATAAAATGGCCAGGGAGAGTGTAGGTATGATATTGTAGGATTTTTCGAAAATAAAACACACAAGGATATTAACAATAACATTTTTACTTTTAAAACAGTTGAGACAGGAAATGACAGGTTCATAAAATGTTTAACATGCATTTAACAATGACATATAGATTGCAAGATTATCCAAATATATCTTAAAAATATCATACTAAGCTTCTTATGTGAAATAGTAAGTTGACATCTACAACACCTCTAACATTCATCTAGATCCAATTCTTAAAGTGATTCATTTGTACAATGGCAAAAGTTGGTAGAGTACTAATTAGCAAAATGGTTTCTCAGCTGTGTTAGAAAACTATAAAAAAAAAATAAAACCAAGACACCAGGACACACTGATGTACGACGTAGCCAACAAACTGAGTGGTTTCTTAAATAGAACTACGTGAGCTGAGTGTTACGTATGGCATACAACGTAACCCAGGCATTCAGCAGAGCCGTCAGTAGTGGTATTAATGAAGTACAAAACAGTAGCAAAGCCAGAAGAGTGAGAGTCCAGGTACACAGAGTATGGGACTCCATCTGTACTGTGGTACGTGTATCTAGTATATACACATGTGTGTGGCCAGTGACATTCAGAACACACCGTACTGAATGCCTGTCTCTCAGAACGGCAATTGAAGGAAAAGCACATTTATAAACCAATATAAGAGATTACAAAAATATGACTTACTCTTGAATTTTAAAACTTTGTAAACAAAGTCCAGTAGTAAAAGTTGAATTGCCTTCTTTAATGAGACATTTGTGCTTCTCACTTTAGTGTGGCACAGTACCAGTAAACATCAATTTTATTGCAAGTCATGCAGAGCACGTTCATTCTCTGTTCGACTGTTAGAGCCATTTTAAAAGGTGAAATCTAAAAACATAAATAAGCAATAAAAAAATACCATCCTAGTGATTCCTTGTGATACTTATAGCTTGTAGGAATATCCTTTACATATAATAAAAACCCATACAAAAGAGGTTAAAATCATCATATAAAACCTTGTTAGACATAACTGCAGATGGGCTGGACCATAGCGGCAGCTTGCATTTTGGTGTGGTCCCGTCCCGTTTCCATCCCTACCACCAGGTGGCGGGATGCCTTCACGCCAGGGACCAGAAGACGGTGAAGGCGGCCGCAACACCGTTCAGTATGGCCATGCTGTAGCCCATGTGGAAGGAGTGACCCGTCATCTTCCTGCGGACGAAACGGACAGAGGTGCTGCCTGAGGTTAGACAGCTTCAGAACCGATATGAAGAGGCATCTAAACAGAAACCTCATGGACGACAGGCAGGTTTCACAACTAAAGCAGATATCCACACCTCACGTTTCACCGAACTTGATGATCTGTGCTCTAATGCCCATAGACTAATGCAAACCCATTTCTTTCTGTTTTTAAGGACATGGGCAAAGGCTCAACAGTAAAATTTTTTCACACGACTATTATACACAATTAATTAAACTTTATTTATATGGCACCTTTAACAAGAAGTACTGTCACAAAGCACTTTGCGATTTACATAGTCCTGAGGCCGAGGTCCCCAGAGTTAGCCAAAGGCCACAGTGGCAAGGAAAAACTCTCTCAGGAGGAAGAAACCTAAGTAGGAACTAGACTCAAAAGGGAAGTCCATCCTCCTCTGGCCGGCACAAGACAGGACAGGTTCATTAGTACAACATGGTGAACAACAGTGAGAGGATGGAGCTCTAATATATTTAAATTTTGTAATACAGAAAACTGATTACCCCGACCCCCCCCCACCAAAAAAAAAATCAAAAAGTAGTAAAAAATCATGGCAAAATGAAGCACATTTATTACTAATCGTGCTTTAAATGTAAGGTGCTGGAAGAGAGATGAAGATCCCATAACCACCTGGTGCCTTAGGTAAGGCACAGCCCCCTAAACGACACTGGCAGAATAAGAACAGCGGTGGAGAGCACAGGAATGTATCAGGGTGCAGCAAGGATGGAGTTAGCCAGCTAGCACAATCAGCACAGCCAGCCCCAGACACCTGCATCTGGGGTTCTGTCCGGGTCAATTCAACAGAATCTGGTTCCGTAATCCGATTTTCCAATATTCAATTTCAGGCAGGAAATAGGAGAATGCCAGGGATTAAAAATAACAGGAAGGCAACTTGGTGGGCAGCACAGCCACTACCGGCTCAGCGGGTTGTGGGATCGAATCTGACACCAGCTCCCCGTGTGCGTGGAACCATGCAGACGCAGCTCAAGAGAATGGGTGGCAGAAAACTGGCTTCGCTCTCCAAGCCCTGTACAGAATCCCCCCCCCCCCCCCAAATGCTTATTGGACCAGTGGGTAAGGAAACCCTTTACAGTAAATAAATCCACTGCGATCCACAATTTTATTTTGGCTGATGTAATCGCTCATACTCATTTTACAAACAGGGTTTGAACCAGTTAAAGGAACAGCACAACAAAAGGGAGGTTAATATCCCCCGAGAGAAACAACTTTTAGTGTCAACAGATGCTTCAGGAAGAATCCCCAAAGCACAACCTTGCATCTCTTGCTGCAGTTCCTGCATCTCTCTGGAGACATGAAAATGATGATGATGCAACCATTTGGAATGGAGACCCCTCCTCTCTTATAAGTCGCTCGCTGTGACACATGTGCCCTTCCCAGCAGCCAAAGCTGTTCATTTCTTCTCGTTACACAGATTTGTGACAAACCAAGTGACAGTAGCTTGCCCTGTAATGAGGCCCTCCACTGCATTGCAACAGTCTCTGCTCAGACTTCAAATTTGCCTTTGCTTTGATGAATTTAAAATTTAGATTTCAAACAATTCGTTTTTTGAAGCCATACTGGGTTTGGTGTGCAATTATAATATTAAGAAGTTCTTTATAATTTTCAGCACCAATAAAAAAAATGAAAGATTTAATATTCAGAATACTACTGATCTGCAAACTGACCCTGCTACACGTATAGACGTATTAAACTCATCTGCCTTGACATCAAAGTCAAAATGTTATATAACTAATCTACCTTCTCCCAGATGCAATTTTATTGAAATATTCCAAAGCATCCATTGAACCTGGGTTAAGAAAGGTGTCCATCTGGAAAGAGCTAAACTGTCACACAGTTAAGGGCTCACGTTTCACATCAAAGAGTGCATGTTTCCTTGGGAATGGAGCCGGTATTGGAAAGCTGTCGCACGGCATCACGAAGGCATTGTGAATCAGCAGTAAATTGCCGCCGAGCACTACGTTCCAAGACCTTGTTGGTCATTTAGTATGCCCAACCTCGTTAATGGTAGAGCCAGTTCTCCTGAGACCTGAACATCTCAAGTCCATCCTGCTGGACAGACCATGCTGGAGCCTTGATTTCTGTATGTCTCACAAACAGCAAGAAGGGAAATTCACAGTTAAAGACATCACAAAAAAGGAAAATCATCAAAATTCAGGAAAATGCTGGCAATGTGTTAAACTGTTCTGCGTATAACCCATAAAAGAACAATAACATTCATCCTAGCAAAACGCTGCACAGCGTATGACATGGCTGAGTTCAGTTCACTCACACATAGACCGGTATGTTCATCAATATCACTATTACTGCTAATGATGCAATTACTAATCAAAAACCTCTAAACATACAAAAGCACATCTGAGGCAAATAAACCATAGATGTACAGATATTCATGACATACATATTTATATTGCTCAAGTTATGCAAAATATATAACGTATAAATAATTCTTGTACTCTGAATGAGAGATTTTCCTTTTTCAAAGCCTATTTGATGAGATACTAGCAGGGGAAATGATAGTGAACACAAGACAGGAAATAAGCACGACCACACAGTACGACACATTACACAATTTCATAAACCCCCCTGACCCTTTAAACCCCTTGAAAGGGGGTACTTGTGAGCTTCCTCCATCTTGTCAAGGGGAACATTCAGCCTTGACCTTTCGCTCTGTGTTCCAGGCAGAAGATGAAGCCAAACGCCACCGACTGGAAAAGGACCACACACACACCCCTGGAACAATGCTCCACCACGATCTACAGAGACTGGTGTACAGTCCGACCTCTCTGTGGCTGACCGGCTATTTGAAAAATGATCCCACCCACAGCCAGAACCACAGAGGCTGGGGGCAGAAAGGCCGAGTGTATTGCCGAGGAACTGTCAGGCCAATCTGATGGATGACCCGGCCAATAAGCGCCATTAGAGCCGAGATGGCTCCTCTTGTCCTCTTTGACATAAACAGCCCTTTATTACCCAGACAGCATCATCCCGGATCCCCAAATCCCCACACACAAGCAGAAAGCAGCCGCATGGTACAGAAAAATGCTTGGCCTGGCACTTAATGATCTTCAAAGACTCGCAAGTCAGAACCCAAAGAACCTGCTGTCATACCTTTGAGTAAAGGAGTACCTGCATGTACCAGGGGATAAAATACAAACTGGTGAAAACTCTGTAGAATACAGACAAAACCAGTGAAACCACAAACTGTCCTTTGTGCGGAATATGTGCTCTCACATGGTCTACTCTACACCAGTTGTACCAGCTCCATTAGACTGCTCTGACAGCACAGTTAACAGTCAGTTACTTTTTTAAACAACACTTAAGATGAAAAGGCAACTGCCTCTAAGAAAGCTGTATGAAAGCAAGGAAAATTGCAGGCAATAGTCCGATATTAAACTTCAGTATTGTCCCTTTGATTCAGCAAGGGCTTAGAGCTGTACTTAGGAAAGGTTTTTTTACTTTTCCAGTGAAAGCAATGAAGCAAACATATAAAGGCCTGTCTCAACAAATAAGAAGCTTGGGTTAAAGCCAGGGAAAGTCCAGACCCCTCTGCTCAATCTGAAAGAACTGAGCGGTAAAGCCAGCACTGAGACCACAGCACTAATTCTCCAAAGAGGCTCTGAAGCAACAGCCGAAGGGTGAAGATAATGACGGGGAAATGGCTTTCTGTTCTAGGAGAGGAACCTGTTTCCTGGAGCTACTTCACCGTGTCTGATCTCTGGGCGAAACGGAAAGCGTTATCGGCCGAAGCAGACGCTGGTATTGGCGTCTGCAGCCGGACAGGCCAAATACGCATCACCGGGTGATCCTGAGGTTGAGCAAACAAATTCTTTAGCTTTTACCTGGGAGAAATGACTAATGTCTGTAGACTCAAAGGCTGAAGGTCAGGCCAATATATAAGGTAATAATAATGACCATTAGATTTTAAGTTTTAAATTTGACAAAAATGCTCATATTTTATTTTAAAAATTTCCTCTAGTATACATTTTCCCCCTCAATAGCCATGTCATAAGCCTTCTGCGGTTCTGAGGTTTGATTTAAAACCCAAGATAATCGACTAATGGTTAACTACATTATAAATACAACCGATTGGCTGACCCTCCGCACCTTTAACCTAGCTTGCTGCGAAACAAAACACTTTTCATTTACTGTTGTATTTGATACCTGTGCAATACGAAGGAGGTGCAGTGTTCATGGCCCCAGTGAGTAAATATTGAACGTTTAACATACATACCAAAAACAAATGATAGGCTTAATTATCCAACTGGGAGAGATACTTTCAATGCTGTTTAGAACTAAGCTCTAATTATGTCAAGACGTAGCGGCAAATCGAGACCACAAACGTGGGGATGCCTCTATATTCTTTATGCTGTTTCAGCCACCGTTTAGAAAGTAAAACTCAGGAGACAGCCCACCTCAGCCTAGCAGGAGACAGTGGCGTCGGAGGAAACATGCCGGGTTCGAAGGAGTCAAAGTACGTCAGGGTCCAGGAGAAGCTGCAGCAGGTGATGCCAGCCATGGAGGACATGACCAGCAAACTCCAAAAGCCTGAGGGCCACATCACACGCGCGTGTCAGTCATTTCATTTACAGTCCGTGTGCACGTCTACTAGAAAACCCAACATGTTACTCAAGTTTGGAAAACATTTAGAAGGCTATAACACCAATTTTACAGCTGTTTATAGATACAGAAACAGAATCTTTTATTTAGTCCTCTTACAACATCTTTATTACATTTTAAAACTTGCTTCCAACAGACTTTCTCAAATCTAATGCTTTGCCACATATAATTACAAACCACAAGACTGGAAAACCTTGGATATCAATTTACACTTTGTCAAAAATAACTCACTGATATGACTTCAACTTCTGATGAGCATAGAGATATTTTAATGTTTACTACAATCCAAAAATAAAATACACCCAAGAGAAAACAAATTTACTGGAATTCCCTTATAGATAAGAAAACGGGTAAAAAGTGTACGCCCAACAAAATAAGAACGTTCAATTTAAGATTGTTGTAAACAAATAATGTAATCAAGTGAAACACCATTCTAATAGAAATCACTTGATAAAAACCAGAACAATAATATTCAAAAGAAGCATTAAACTTATGAAGAGCTACGATTAGATATTTAATGTGCAACATGAATAAATACAAACAATCTGTGGATGTTTCAGTGTTTCATTTACTCAAATGAACTATTTTAGTATGTCATACTTTTTATTCTCCCTTGTCTTCACTATACTGCTGTTTTTCTATTATTTGTCAATGCTTTTTTCCGTTTTTCATTATGTCACATGCTCCATCTGGTCTAATCTTTACGGGTTCGGAATAAATATATTTATCATTTACCTAAAAGTTTGATTTCTGATCCATCCTCTGTAGTGACTTTCTCAGTGCGCAAATCTGCAAAAGATAAAATGTACTTTGGTATCCGTAGTGCGCTTTACAAAAGAGGTGAAATGCACTGCAAGCGCACTGTCAAATAAACTTTTAAGGCAAATTATGACTACTGTAGATGGAATACACACACTGCAACAGAGCACAGCGTCAAATGCGACCTGTGCGCACATGCACACACGCCAAAAGCGCACTGGAGAGATTACCTTTTAGAATAACGTAGAACAACGACAAGAAAAAGGCGATGATCACGAATATAAGGATGCAGCAGAGCATTGAGAGTATCCTGGCCGGCCAGTGCTTCGTATGCGCCGCTGCCCGCACGGATTTGATGCGGCTCTGCGGACCAGGCGCCCTGAAGCGCGAGGCGTCGTCGCGCGCCTCCGCACACCCGTCGCGCGCCGGCTGCTCGAGCGCGTCCAGCTCCTGGTCAAGCCGCCTGGCTAACGTTTTATCCGAGTTATGAACGCCTGTCATGTTCAACGGGTAGACAGTAGTCTTGGCTAGCGTTTTATCCGAGTTATGAACGCCTGTCATGTTCAACGGGTGCCAACTTGTAGTCAGCTTCTTTTTCCCCTGTATTGACAAAGCTAACGGCTAAAAACAAAGCCAACTGAAGTATAATAAAGTGTTTTAGCGACAGGGATATCTAGTGATCAAACTATTAAAGATCATAAATAACTCGAAGTGCCTATTTATTATAATATATTATTACTAAACCAAATACAACACACTCAGGACTATGTGGACTATTATTTTCAAAACGTCGCGGCTTTCATTTCCGAGTCCAACACGGAAATCTCCCCGCCTACAACATCACTGCCAATCCCAGGCAAGCGTCACCAACAAGGGCGGAATAGCGCGCTTGCTGATTGGATAAATCGAACGTCAATAAGGTGGCGCGCACATAGAGAAAACAAAGTCTAGTTGCACCCTGCAGTAGTCCAGTACCGAGGTGTCGACCATGCTGGTTTCACCTCTGCACTTTGAACTTAATGCAAATAACCTATTGATTTACAGCTTCGTGGGAGCGGGGAAATTGAATTACACACAATTTATTGAACATGGTGAATAAAATGTGAAAATTGTGTATATTGTATATATATATATATATATATATGTATGTATGTTTGTGATTATAGTGCCATTATAAGTACGGTGATGATGGGAAAGAATTCTGACTAATTTGCTGGTGTTAAATTAGTTTGTTACCTGCTAATGCTATTATCCAACGTAATTCTTCCTTTGTACTTTAGCTGGTGTATAGTCTTGTAATGAGGAAATACTAACTGCATTTAAGGGCGGTGATCCGTGATATTCTGGTATGTGATCACGAGTTATGTAAAAGCGAATTGTACTTACAAGTAGTTAAAATCCCATCGGCAATTCTGCAGAACACCAAATTCCTTAATTAAATCAGCTAGTATATGTAGGGTAACCATATGTCCACTTCTTCCCGGACATGTCCTATTTTTGAGCATGAAAATATGGTCACCAACTATATCACATTATAACATAGTAAGTAAAAAGCTATACATCTTTATTATAGCTGTGTCTTTCATGATTTGTCTATCTACATAACAAAAAATATACTGTACCTGATGACAGTTTAAGATCACGACTCTGATCCAGAAAGTGGGATTAACAAATCCTGTTGTTAAACCTGAATTCTGTTTGAAGAAAGCTGAATGCCCGAATTCAGGATTTGTCGATCCTCCGAATCTCGAGTTAACAAATCTAGCTTTTTGGAAAGGACCCTAGTTTTTCAATTATGTCAAATGTAATAAAATTTTTATTTGTCATTTGTACTGTTTTGCACAGTACATTGGAAACTATTTTTCACATATCCAATCATTTTTTTGAAGATGCAAGTGAGAGCAAGCTTTGTGTCAGAACACAGGGTCAGCCATTTATCTGGTACCCTTAGCTGGAACAGTTTTGTGCTTAAGGGCCTTTGCTCAAGGGCCAAAATATGAAATGGACATTTTCCTTTGGTCGTAGATTTTGAACAGGCAACAGGCATAAACACCTAATCTGCAGAGCCACACACTGCCCCTGTAAATTCATCCATTCATTTTCCAAACCACTTAATCCTATTCAGGATCACAGGGGGCCTGGGGCCTATCCATGGCAGCCTTAGGGCATAAGGGAGGAGACACCCTGGATGGGGTGCCAACCCAACGCAGGGCACAGTCACACACACACATACCTAAACACACACTACAGTCAATTTAGCCATACCATTTAGCTTATAATGTATGTCTTTGGACTATGGGAGGAAACCAGAATACCCAGAGGAAACCTGCGAAGCGTGGGGAGAACATGCAAACTCCACGTACACAGAGACAGGATTTGAACTACCAACCCTGGAGGTGGGAGTCACCTTGGCCACGCCCCTGTAAATGTAAAGGACAGTTATAATTTGGGGATCTATAGGTTGGATGGAAATGGACCATTTTGAGTATGACTATTTGAGGAGTGGGAATTGAACTGGAAGTGACAGGTCACCAACTCACAATGAAAGTGAATATATCATTGAAATACATATAAGTGAGGAAGAGGGAAAGGCTTGTCTTTAAGGTAACCATGATTTTGTAGACAAACAAATAGTCTTTCCATCTTCCAAATACTTATCATGGACTGGGTTGTGGGGTTCTGGAGCCTATTGTAGGCAGCATGGGAAACAAGGCAGTGTGAACACCCTGAATGGGATGCCACCCCATCACACACACTATGGGCAATTTGGAAAAGCCAGTTAGCCTCACCTCATCTTTTGACTGTTGGAGAAAATCAAAGTACCAAGAGGAAACTCACACTACACAGGGAGAACACGTAACCTCAACATTCAGAGTGGAGGCAACATTAAAACCCCAACCCGGGAGGTGTGTCTACCATGACACCTTCTGCACGAGTGTTTTTGCATCTCATTTCATTACAAATGCATGTGCAGTTTGTGGAAATGTACACTGTGGTGAAACAACCCTTTGAATTTTGTTTTAATGTATATTATGCGCATGTATGGTAATGAAGATGATGTTGACTTGTTCTACAAGAGATCAGAATAGCATCGTAAGACTTTGTTTCACTTAATCTCGTTTTCAGAGGACCATGATGGAGGAACAGGCCTCGTGGCTTTTGCTGCACTTGCGGCAGCACACGCCCAAGGCTGCTCTGGTGACTCTGTGGGGTTTCTTGTTTACATCAATCCTCTGCAGCTGGCAGTAGAGGCCCCAGCCAAGGAGTCACATTCCCAGCTGATGCCAAATCCTTTTGTTGGTTGGTGCTGACAAGTGAATTTCTCTATTTTGATGTTTGTTTGCCTGTTTTTTTTGCAGTTTCCAAAGGGGTACAATGAGTCCTTTGTGGCTGAATTTTTGTTTTATTGCTTGCATTGTTTGTTTTATTTATTATTAAATGTGCCACCTCCTGGAAGGCCAGCTGACTTCACACCATAGGGAATGCCACGCAGGGGACTAATCCCCTTACGCTTGGCCATCATGTCCGTGGGGATGATGCCCCATCGGGTGGACCAGTGCTACAGATGAGAGGCTTTCATTTACGCACCTTTTCAGGCCTGTGTTATGGAACCTCAGACACACTCCAGATGCCCCTTTAGCTCCCTGCTGTGATTAATTTCAGTCAGAGGAATCGAAGTTAGAAAAGTCCGGATGCATGATGTGTGACTCTGATATTAAAGCTGATTATCATGAGCTGTAGAGTATAATGTATTTAATGCCAAGCATGAATTACGTAGCACATCACAGATCATCGTCGTCATGTTAAATCTTGTATTTATCAGCATGCTGGATTTTTGTTTTTTCTTTTCTGATGGTATCTATCCATTTATGAGGCGGGTGAAGGTGAGGCTTAAATTGTACGTTCTGTTCAAAACCACCGTCACACTGGGTCTGGCAAGGCCTGGATCTGTATAGGACAAATTGAGCTCTTCGCACTTGAAGGTGTGTCAGAGTTCCGTGCTCTCACCGCTCCTCAGTATGGCTGGCTGTTTATTTATACCCTGGGGGTGCCAAGGGGTTTGGGGGCAGGGGGGTGTCGATGGCATCAGCTGATGGGCCGGATGAATATTTCACAACACTCATTTCTTCGGCGCCTTGTTTGATGTCTCCCATGATGCCCAGCACGATGATACCACCCGGTGTGCCTGCTGTGCCATCCCATCCCGCGTGCTCGGTAACTCGCACCCCTCCTCAGGTTCCTCCGCGGTAATGTGGCGCTCACCATCTGCCCAGAGGCAGGCCGCCTGCCCTCTCGGAGTGGCGGACCGTGGCGATGGCGTGAAAGAGACCTGCCATGTTCCAGATGGAAACGAAGGACGCTAAGGGATGGAAATGGATCCTCTTTCCCCCCATTCTAAATTGTTTCCACGTTCCACATCCAACTGATGACAACTTTTGTCTTCGCCTTCTAATCTGGAGCAGATCTTTAAATTAAATGAAGTAATGTAGCCTAGTCCCACTGAATAAGTAGCTCTCCTTTCTGTCCGAACGTAATGCAGCTCACTGTGATGTTTTAAATGTTTTGCAATGCTACCAGCTGGCCTCTGCCCAGCCTCTTGTTGACCCCTCGTAATTAAACCGGCATCTGACCTGTGTTCAGGAAAAGGTTGAGTGTGTGTGTGTTGGGGGGGGTATAGCCTTAGTTTCCACAGGATTAATAATGCCGTGTTCAACATCTCTAAATATGAGTAGCATAATTAATGAGCCCAGAGGTTATTTTTTTTTTAAACCCGGCAGTTTCCCCAGGAATAAGTCATTTGTTGCTTCTGACTTGATTCAATTAGAGAAACTAACAGCTTTGTTCGAGTGCTATGCTTGGGTTTATTTCTGGGAGACTTTATCCGTCTGTAAAGCCCACTGTTTGGGTGCTTGATGCTCTCCCGGTAAGTCCGCACCTTCTGTCTGGAGGAGAGGAGAGCTCCTCCTGCGCTACACTTTGACCGTCTTCCAGAAATTCACGCCTGTCAGTTTTCATCTCTGGGTGGTGGAATTGTCTCTCAGTGATGGAAAATGAGACGAGCACAGCAAAAACGTAGTCACCTAGCTGTCACTTTGTCTCTGCGCTCTCAAAGTCTGTCACTTGTCAATGTGCATTTTGTCAGATTTCAATTAGTAAAGCTAAATAAAATGTTTAGTACATTTGCGTATGTGTGTCGTCTTTACGCATTGCCTTGAGTCTTGTATTACGTGTACTTGTCCACTTTATGATACCTTTCTGTTGTACGCAATCCAATTTCCCCAAGGATCGATAAAGTGTCTGTCTGTCTAAAGTAGTGTGGCTGTGTTACACAATCGCTCAATGTCTAGATCAGGTGATATCCTTTCGAAAACCGCTACTGCTATTTTCTCAAGGATATATTTATAAACCTGCATCCTTTCGCCAGCCACTGAAAGAAATTAGATTTTAAATTACGTTTGCCTCTATGTGTCATGCACAGTCTAAGGAACACGGATAAAACGCTGCTGTCTGATCATCTCTTCTCTCAACAGACTGATGTGGAGACCAAGTGATTTTCATATATCACATACTCCAAAAATAACATACAGCTAAAAGAATGTTCTTTTTTTATCATTTTATCTGCATTTCTTTATTACTTCATTACAGTTTCTACAACATTCGTTAATGCATTGAATGATTTGCTTAGAGTATGCTCAATAAGACATTTTATTTTTCCCAAAAGATTTATATACATTTTCTTCAAATCACAGTTATATTTTGAGTTTATTCTCAAGAATAACAGCACCAGATTTACTTAAGAAAGGCAGTGTTTGTGTGTACATGAATGAGTGTTTATGTGTATATGCTGTATTTATGTATAATTTTAACACTCGTTTGGTTGTTTTTGGTCTTTCACACTATCTTGTAGTCATGAGCAGGCAGTCCTGCTATCGCCATGGAGAAGCATGGCACCACGGCGCCAATCAGCCACACAGAACAGTCAGTGAAAAGAAGGTCGCGACCCTACAGTGTCTGACGAGTAGCCCTGAGGATGCAATGACTGTACCCGTGTGTGTTTTGGTCATGTTTTAATGTGCCAGTCTAACAGACACCATCTTGTGCTAATTACTGAAGCTGCTCTGGACGGAGCACAGATACCCAAATAGGAAGACCTACCACTATAGCAGAGTGGGAGGGTCCATGTGGGAAAAGCTGGACAACCTGAAATCCTGGGCTGGCCTCTGATTGGCTGAGTCTTGTAATGGCCCTGCAAAGTATCAGCTGATTTGTTTAAACAGCTTATGGTTTTTTAAAGAATCAGAATATCTTTATTGTCATTGTAACGAGTACAACGAAATTAAGTGCAGTCCCTGTGTCAGAGAGATTTAT
>JAACJT020023471.1:3920-15706 GCA_009936485.2 Gymnarchus niloticus | reverse complement strand
AGATCTATACCACAAGCTGCATCTCTATACCCTGAACCGCAGATCTATACCACAAGCTGCATCTCTATACCCTGAACCGCAGATCTATACCACAAGCTGCATCTCTATACCCTGAACAGCAGATCTATACCACAAGCTGCATCTCTATACCCTGAACAGCAGATCTATACCACAAGCTGCATCTCTATACCTGTAGTGGAGACCACTGTTGGGATCATTCTCCCTGGGTGCTCATTGTTTTATGTTGCATGTATCTCAGACTGTCGGCCAGCACATCACTTAAGGCTTCGGATCCTGGTGAATCTTCATTGCTTTACTCAAGCACAACACCGGCCAATCCAGTTCTCGTATTACATTTCAGATAATATACATCTTAACAGGCAGATCCATAATCAGGTCTACATAAGAGTGGGTGGCGTGCTCTTCAAAGACCAAAACACAGAACTGTCCTAAATACGGCCTGTGTTAATTACTAAATAAATCCTTATGATTCCATCACTATTCCAAGGTGACAAAGAATGTATTTATTCTAACAAATGTTTATAGCAAATACGTCCGAATAACCAAAGAAACCATACAGTCTGAGGGCCTTTTGTACAAGACCCCTATACCCTGAACTGCAGATCTATACCACAACTGCATCTCTACATCCTGAACTGCATAAATAAACAAACTTCATCCGTCTTTTTACTGTGGATGTACTAGAGAGTCTCAGGTGGTGCTCGACATGCCCTCATTGAATGGTCCGACAAGGCACCCTAGATTTGGTAGCATATTAAAGGACAGAACAAGACTAAACCGCTTTGATGTTCCATAAAAGCACAACGCAAACTCACATCTCACACAGGCCTCGGAACCTGGGACCATCTCTCCAGCTGGGGAGGAGAACCTGCAAGACACCAGGCAGTGTTAGGACCCCACTGCCCGTTTCCACGGTGATCAGGGAGGCACTCAGTAGATGCTTGTTTAATTACAGCATGGGTTTGATAAGCGCCAGAAGGCATTAGGAGTTGCTACGGACCAGCCCCCTGTCCTCAGCTAGTGTCTCCTCTTCCTGTCCAGCCATCTATCCATCCAGCCATTCATCCAGCCAGCCAGCACAGGCCACATGCCTGGGGTAGACCCTGGGTGGGTCGCCAGTCCACCGTGCACACTATTCTGTTTGAAATAGACTGATGTTTACAACAGCTTCTAATTGTTAATATTGCAGCGCCGTGTGGTTATTTTGCTGCTGCATGTGACAGTTGACTGCAGTGACGTCAGACATCGTGACACGTCCACCCGCTACGCTTGGAAGAGAGGAGGGTCCGGCATTCAGATGGAAAACGGCAGTACTGTCAGGACCCGGCTCCTGCTTCGGTTTACTCAGGAGCGGCTGCTTATGTCTTAACTGGTCTACAGTTTCGGATAAATGCAGTACAAAAAAAAAAAAAAAAGAAAAGAAAACACGTAGCGGGGTCTCACCCGTGCAAGCAGGGCCCACAGATGGTGTTGCTGTGGGCTCGGCCCAGGATGACGATGACACGGTTCAGAGCGGCACAGGAGCGGTGAGGCCGACACGGATCTGGGCTATGGCCATCCGAGAAGGTGCCCGCGGGGCAGGCCCGACATCTTAGGACCCCGGCTGCCCTCACAGCTTGCCCGCAGCGCTGTGGGTAAAGCTCATTGTCATGTATGTCATTCATTCAAAAACTAGCAGCGGAGGGTAGAAGTACACACAGGCTATTTGTGAGATTCTAGGAAGGACTTTTAATGATCTGTATTCAGAAAATATCAGTTTGGCCTCAATTCTGCAGAGATGTCGGCATTTAGTAGTTTCAAAATTGGGAAAAGGAAAGTTTACTAGAAGCCTGGACGGCTGATGTGGGAATAAGAGCGAAAAAGTGTTTGCGAGTTCATCAAGAGGGGTGCGGAGATGTAGCAGGGTAAAAATGGGTGGGGCAGTTATGGGGGAGGCTCTCTCACCTGGCTAGGCTCCTGACCATGTGGACAGTGCAGACAGACACACCCCTGGCTGGTCAGGACCTGCCCCACGCCACACTGAGAGCCTGTCTGCGTGTCCCCTGGACTGAGCAACTGCAGGGAGACAGGTATGGACTGAGTGTGTGTGTGTGTGTGTGTGTGTCTCTCACACACACACACACAGCTGTGACAGGTCATTTTCAGGCTCTCTCGAACAAACGGTGATTAACTCCGGGGCATCAGAATCACAGATTGACAGATTCAACGGGGCATCCTGTGTCGCTCTTATCTGTCCGGTGACCCATGGTTAACCACAGCGTGTCATCCTACCCAACCATACCATTACCTCACAACATACACTGTTTTCTTCCCCAGTGAGTGTTCTGACTCCAAACAGTTCCAACCATCGTATTTCATGTGGACACACACACACACACACACACACACACAATGGGCAATATTTCACGTATGAGATGCCCAGCTGATTTTGTTCCCTAAAAAAGTATCTTCCTACTGAGTTATATAGCTGGAGGCTTTTCTGGAGCAGGGCCAGTTAAGTGCCTGGATCAATGGTACAACAGCAACTCCCCTTGTGGGGCTTGTGGCAGTACACTTTAGGAGTCATTAACCACTGCTCCACCTGGTGGCCTGCTTTTGCGCCAGCATGCTGAAAGCCCATCGGCCGACGCAGCACCAAGGTCTAACACGTGACCGAGAGCGTGTCAGTCCATTCACAACAGCGTACTGAGTCAGGAAACAGCCAGGACTGGCTTCCTGAAAGGCACTGATGTTGGATGGGGTTTTTAAGCGGACGTCACTCTGCCAGGTACCGTCTACAGCCTCCATAGCACTGCGATAGTCAGCTACAGACCCGTGTGCCCCAATGAAACGTCCCAAATTCAGGAAAAGAGCGTAACGCTTACATAAGTGGCCTGTCAGAGTGACTGTGAGAATCAGCAGCTGATTGGATATCTTCAAAACACGAAAAAAGAGGCACACAGACAGTGACTTACAGCCAGAAGGACAAGGGCAGAGCCGTAAAGGTGGTTCTTCATCATCTTCAAGGTGATCGTCTATGAACATAAGATCTGCAGAAAAGAAGATCATGGAAGATTTAGTCCACTAAGTTCATCAGGGTTCAAGGGATGTGATCTCAAAAACTCAAGGCTGCCACTCAAATGAGGACTGCCTTAAGCACCAGCTGCAGCCTTAGTTGATGATCAACGGCAATGCGTGTGACTCCACGCCAGGAATTCCGGTACCGTTTCATCCAAATGTTTACCCAGAGGGAACAGGAAAGGTTACATTTTGCAAAACGAGCTCCTTAGAAGGCGAACAAGCTAACCTCGAGGTGACGGCCACACTGTAGAAACAAATCCCTGTGGAACCTCTCCCTCAAACAGTGTCACTCGGTAAGACCCACCTCCAAATGACCGATTGGTGAATATTTAAACAAAAATAAAAAAACAGACAATTTTGAAAAGGTGGACAGGACTCACTAAATAACGATTAGAGCCAGCCTGTCGGCGAGTGAGTGACCGAGCGTTGGCCCATGATAAAAACACAGGATGCCAGTCCTGTAGGACAAGGGGACTCCACTGGGGGGCCCCTTTGTCCACGGCCCCTATAGGGGCCCCAAAGCAGAGATGACCATGGTGGTACATGTGGTCTGACTGCTCACACTAAACTTCTTTCCTTATTAAAACATAGACCAAAATATCAAGTTTAATAGAGGTATAATAAAAAAGAAAGAAAGTGACTGGAAAATGAACATAATGGGCAGAGAATCACTGTTAGACATGCACAAAATAAAAATTTCAGCTGAGAAAATTGATAGCTACTAGTCTCAGCCAAGGCTGCATATCATGCATCTCATTTCCTAACTCCCCTCTGGAGTGAGGAAGGACACCTCACTCAAGACCATCCTCATCGCTGTCCTGTTGCCATCATAATCAGACCTACCGCCCGCCCCATCTCTTCACCTGATCACACCCTCTCCACATGCCTCAGGCCCACGGTGGGCTCTGGGAAGATCCTGCTCGTGGAGTGCCCAGCAGGGCTCACTGTGGTCATCACCGCCAAGCCCACCCTACAGCAAAGCCCACCCCTCGCAGGTCTCTGACACCGCTCAGGTTTGCAGACATTGTCACGGGGGTGAAAAGGCTGCGATACAGTAAGCACACGGACACGTCAAAGTTATTTGCGTGCTGCGTACACAATGTTTTATAAGTGCCTACTTTTAACAAAACATGAAAGACACACCTTGCCAACCCAGAGTAGAATAAGTGGTTAGGAGATGATGGATGGATGGATGGATGGATGGATGGATGGATGAAAAGATGCACAGACATATCTGTGTACAGGTACAGGACAGAGGGAGAGATGTACCAGAAAGATCCAGAAAAAGGAACGAAAGAGGTCAAAGCAGGAGGCCCCGAACCCAAGAGGGGTTAAGGGTGAGTGCGTAGACTTACCCCAGCGTTGCAGACTCTGAACGGGTTCTTGTGGCTGAGAGACACATCAAGCACACTGAGGTCTATGCTCTACCTGTCCAGGACCTGCCATCTTATACTATCGTTCAGCAGCAAGCCCCGCCTCCTGCCCACAGACTCCGCCCATCACCGCCCTCCATTCAGTCGCATGACAAAACAGCCCCAGCGATAGCTTGGATGTTGTCACGAGTGTGGTGCTGGACTTCTGTAGCCAGTAATCACAGATACAGCATCCCCGGGGAAACGCTACCTCCCCATCCTCCGCGTGAGACACAGGTACAAGGGGCATCCACAGAAACCTGCAGGACTAATATGAGCAACTTTGGTGACCTCCCTCACTTTTCCGTAAGGGTTAGCCCGTGTGGAAAAAGAAAAATTGGCAGTCGGGAAAACAGCACAGTGACATGTTTTGCTGTGTGGTCGAGGACGCCACTTCTGTCGTACGCTGCGGTAATGTGTTGCTCACCCACACAAATTGTCCTCGAGAGAACGTGGCCAGTGTTCAGCGGATAAGCACTGATCCCAAAATATCTCACGCACCTCTGGATTTCTCATTAGAACTGCTCTGTTTTTTTTTTTTTTTTCCCCGAGCCGATGAACCACAGCCCGTTAAAAACTCCTGCCGTCTCATTTTCGTGCACGGGCCAACTTTAACGTCTACTTAAACATCACCATTCGTTCGGAAAACGTCTGTGTTTCTGGCGAAACTTAAACATGCTCTCTGCGGCAAATGACCGGGTGTTTCAGAATAATTTGCAGCCTGTGTAATTTCAGGGAATGCAAAAATAAACCCCCTCCCCCCTACCAAGGCTCCCCCATCCATGCGAGCTGTGCCACGGCCTGAATCGCGTGCCGAGGTGCTTAAATTTAGATTCTCGTGGAAGTGATCTCTCTGGCAGAGTCCTATAAAGCTGAAATGTAATTACAGTTTTGTTTCTTAGTGCCTCTGGCTTTATTGTGCAGCTTTGGTGGGAGGGGGACACGGTAATCTAACAATCACACACTCCATTTTGGTAAGTGTCAAGTAACAAATTGGAAGGCTCTCAGCTTTTGGAGAGCTCTGAGCATGGAGAACGCTGCCTGGCCATGTTCCCAGGCTCCGAAAGCCACCCACCCCCCTCGTGGAGGTCCGTCAAACGCAGCGTCACCATCTACACGGACAATTATGGTGGCTGACTGCGACGTCAATGGAGGCTGCTGCCCCTGTCAGAACTGTCAGGTGTTGGCTTTGGGTTTTAACCCTTTCAACAGACAGCCTCTCCATCGATAGATGTGTCTATGAGAAAACCTCAACATCGATATACTCTGGCACTTTGCTGTGTATAGTTGTGGATGTTCTTTGTTACTTTATGCATGTACTTGCTGTTTGATGCGAACAAAATCTCACTGTCCTACAATGACAACAAAGGATTCTTGAAGTTTGGATATAGACTGACACTATGCGTCTTAAAATGAGATTATTTTGGTTGAAACAGTGGTAGAACCCCTCAAGCCCATAGGCCAGGGTTAAATAAGGTAAGAGTCTCGCTCACCTGCAGCAGGCAGCCCACATGCAGGTTCTACCTGTTCAGACAGCTTTGCTGCCGTCGCTTTTCTGTACGCACACACATCTTCCCTAATTGTAGTTTACAAATGCAAGTGCAACTTGCTGGGACTGCTAATCCGTGCTCAGGCCTCCACGCCACATGGGGGCCCCGTAAAAACAGGGCAAGTGAGGAACGGCACGGGGCCAGGACTGTACGTGCGAGTAGGTCCGGAATGATGTAGAAACAAGCTGCCCTAGATGAAGGCCTGTTAGGTGAGACTCGTGCACAGATCAACGGCGCCATTCAACCGCCGCAGTTGATGAATGATCTGGGCTGAACAGAACAGCCTTTTTCCCGGGTGTTGTAAACACAAGAATGAGCCTCCACCCGCAGGGAAGTGTGAGAACGCTGGGACCCTCACCGACAACAATGGTGGCGGTAGACACTGGACAATGACTCAGTGGCCTCGTAAAGACTGACGTCCAGGATTTGAGAGTAACCCCTGACAAACACAGGCCTCGTCACTCAGACACACACTCATCCTGTGGCTCAAGATAGCAACGTGACCGGATTTTCCATGTAATTTAACGCCCCCGTTAAAGCCTTTTAAGCAGAGCCATCTCTGTGAAAAGTTTAAAAATAGCCACTCGCTTTATACTACACTCCCCCTCCCCCGGGCTCGGAGAAGCTGACAGTGCTGAAATGACCATTTATTATTTTTCAGATGCTCTCCGGCTGGTCGACCTGACTTGTGTAGCCAACACAATTTGGAAAGGGATTCAGATAAGAAAACAAAAACAGACAGAGGGATAGAAGGGGAGTCCCATAACAGGTACTTCATGAGGTTCGGAGAGCAGGGAGGGACCGCAGACATTAGCCGTCGGCTAAGAGGGAGACATTCAACAAGGCGTTGTGGTCTTGTGCTGATCTAAACAAATGACTAAATGCAATAAAGGCAGTCAGAGACCTTGTTCCCAATATTTTGTTTGTGACTGAAGAAAAAATTAAAAGTAGTCTGCAGTGGCCTTAGAACACAGGAAAACTTCAGCAGAAGCTGAGGGATTGGAAAGCAGTGTGGAGGGTGAATATCACATTAACACAGCCAGATGGCATGGTGGTTAAGGACAGGAAGCTGGCCGGTGAGACCTGACTGCTGTCACCACGGCAGCCTGAAAACCTTAATAAAACTACTTAAACAAAAAGAGGTCTTCGCTAGTGCCAGGTTTCTCGCTGCTAGGAAACTCGCTCCCCGCCGAAGGCACATCGGCCCCCAGGGACAGGTCGCTGCTGTGGGAAATGCGTCAAAGCCATCGGTGTGTGTATTGTGAGAACCGGGTCCACTGAGCCAGACAAATACAGCGAGTGAGGTTAAGAACAGCTTGGTGGTGATTTGGGGTATTTTGCTTAACTGTTTTGTTTAGCTTTTTCTACCAACGGGACCGTGGATGGGGGGATATCAAACTGGAACACGAAAATGGACTCCATCCAGTCACGAGCCTCTGACCAACCGTCGCTCTATAATTACCCTCGCCGTCACACACTAATTAATGGACGCCAGTCACCGTGGACGATGTCTTGCTCCAGAGCCCTGTCTCTGAGGTGCGGGGGGCATGGGGCGTGATTCTTTTCACACGCTGACACCCCCATGTGCCCCCCCACAATCCCCACCCCCCCCACGTCAGCGTACTATAATTTCGGTTGAGAATCCAAACCAAAATACCCTTCCCCGCTATTTCTGGCCCGGTGTGGCTCGCGTAAAAAAATGCCAAGCTGTTATATGTGTAAGGGGAGGCATGAGCGAGATGGATTGCATTTGCAGGCTGTACTGCAAACGTGTGCTAAAATCTGAACAAACGTCCATATCATAGTCCAACCGGACAGGAATAGAACGGTCCTGTTTGGTTCTGGTTCAAACCCTCTGTCAAGGCCATCCGGAGCAGACCGGGCCAGCAGCTGAGGTCCGGCGACAGCCTTTCAATCTCCCAGACCAGTGCCAGATCAAACATTTTCAAAAGGCTGATATGAAGAAGTCTGGCTATACGGTTCCCAGGAGACAGTTTCCAGGAAACGCCCTTCAGGGGATGTGTTCTGAGATGTGCTACGCAACGGTGCTACAGCTACATGGGACCACCGGTAACCCTAACTCCGCCAGAGACCTGCGTTTGACACGGCTACCGAGCTGAATGACACGCGGGCAGATTCCTCCAAGTCCCGCATTCACAGGAAAGGCGGCACCGGCCGAGGACCTTGCGTGGGCCGCGGTGGGAGTGTCGCCCCCTCGGAATGGGCGACAGACCTGTAATTAAGACATTAGTCTCCACCGTGAAGACCGTGGCTTTTCCCTGACGAAAACGCTCAGTTGATTCCATTCCAGGGTGGTTTCCACGAGGGCCAACACCGAGCATCAGCAAGGAAATTCCCTACCAGGAAGTCTCCCACTTCAAAAGTTGGGTCAAATCGGGCCCTTAAAAGGCTGGTTTGGCAAAGGCGTAATTAAAAGATAAGCGGCCCAAAAGCGCTCCTCTGATCTCAAGTAATCCGACATGAACCACTGTATCTGTCCATCTGACGCCAGTAGGGGAATCTTTGTCCCATGGTGCACTGGAGTGCTTAAAGCGGCCACGCGGAGGGCAGGTGAATTTACACTTGGGTACCAGTAATGTTAAAACTCCGAGTCTTCAAACTGCTGGCGCGGTAATATCACATGATTACCGAGTGCGGGACAGGAAGGCACGTGAGGAGGCCTCGGTTGAACGGTGGTCACGTTGAAAACGAGAGACAAACCGCAGGCCGCGCCCGTTAAAAACACACTCCGCGTGCGGTGACCTCAGACCAACAGAAAAGGCGACAGGTTTTCTGGGTGACAGGCCGTAATTTGTGCCAGTTTGGCTTTCTGTCATATCAGCCTCACGTAACGGTTAGAGGTCTGACGCTGCTACTGCGGGGCCTGGGAACAAAGGAACCGCAACGTAATAACACAGCAACTCTGAAGCAGAATTCGTACCCGATTCCTAGCTTCTACGCAATGGCCCTTGGGGATCTGCTTATATACGGGTGTCTGTGTACGGTATGCGTGTATAAACACACACACACACACACACCTACTACTTTAGAAAAGGAGAAAAGGATAACCGATCATTACAAAACTATGGGGTGTGGGGGGAATGCAGATGCATCCAGAGTGGGACCCCCTAAGAAAAGTCAGATAATTTAATAAGTAAGATGATTCTTTATTCGACGGTGCTCCTTCCCATGGACTTCACGGTATGTGCAGGAACAGCTCTGGGAAGCTGCCATAATGGTCATGTTTTCTGAAGGAATATTCACAAAGCATTATCCTAAAATGACGAGACAGTTGTTTTCATGGGTGTCGTGGGCACGGTGAGGTTTTAATAACCATACAGCGTATTGGAGGTGGATTAGCTGCTCAAGTGCATGTTTATGTTCTCAGAGGGACACCCGGAACGTACACTACAAAAACAGTCACGTGTTTTGTACATCGTGCATTGATTTTGAGTTTTGCGACGCAGTCGGCACTTGACCGCAGTCACATTCGCGAGATTTAGGCCACCCTGAAGGCCGAGGGAAACAGGCACAGGACGGCCACCGAGGTGTGTATGAGCTGAGCGGTCACAAAATGATTTTTGAGGGCTCGAGTTGATGGCCATTCAAGCTAAAAAGACGAGCACTTATCCGTTGGTGAAGAACACAAAAAAACGTGCAGCTTTAGACTTAGGTAGGTTCAGCTGACTCAGCTGACAGGAATCGTTGGAGAGAGGAGAGAGACAGTATGTTCAGAAAGTAAAAGGACATTACTGGAGCGGCAGACAGTGTCCGAGTATGAAAGGGGTGGGCAAACACCACGGCCTCCACACACACACACACACACACACACACACACACACACACACACACACACACACCAGGAAAGAACACAGGCTGCTGGACTTTACTGCAATGTGCTGTAACCGTTCTAAACGAGATGGAAAAAATGCGACAGATTTATCTTGCATGCTGGGCCCACAGAGGTGCCTTTGACTGCTTTCATGCAGGCTGATTCAGTACATCCAGACGCCACTTAATTCACGGTGGCCTTTGCCACACGTTTACCAGGCACAAATGTATCCCTCCATCTTCAGTGTGGGTCCTGTCAGCTCACGGCAACAATACCCATTAGCGTGGTGGATCCCGGCCGTGTTTACAGTGACAGCCGCTAACATCACCGCTGTTTTTGAAGCAGGACTCCCAGTGCCCTCTGTGTTTGATCCCCTGTGCCTGGAACAAAGATCTTCCAGATCCCATCGTTCACCCAACACCTGCCATTAGTCTAAGTGGCAGCACAACAGCATGTTTGAGTGGGCTCTGAGCTGCCGTACACACGAGGCTCGGACAAACATGGCGGCGTCACTCTGGCCTTCACAAAGCTTCAATTGCCACTGACACCTTCACTTTACCAAACTCATTTAACTCCCATTCTAACCTGTGGGATCCCACTTTCTACTACAGCCAGTAAACAGCATTTTAAAAGACAGAGGTCATTTTGCAAGTCGGGCCATCGAAGGGACCAGCGTTTACAGCTCTCAGCATCAACGCACTCGGATATCCGCCACACCTACCGTTTTTAACAGGACAAGATGTAGAAAGGTCAAGTGTTCAGAGATTTACGTAAACCCGAATAACAAGTCTCACATTAAAATCTCCCAGGATGCTTGAGAAACAGGGTTTGGAATTTATAAGCATTGTGTTTCCCAGACCAAACGCACACGACTACAAAGGGACTTGTGTCTAGTTCCTGATGCGTTTTATCCAAGTTCTAAACCAACTGTCGTCACAGGACTGGCTCTTCACGTCACGTTAATACCAGAAGTGCTTTTAAAGGTTCATCTGAGGTCTCAGCCGGGGAAGTCTTACAGGCATCATATATGAATCATACATGGGTCACAGGAGAGCGTGGCTAACTATGCAGAGTGAGGTCACCAGCCTAGATGGCAGTGGTGTGTCATAGCACCCAGTGACCAATTTTCAAAAAAGCCTCACTTAAATTACAGCCTACCCTAATAATTCACAAACAGTTAGTGACATATATATTTCCACAACATATCTCCAAAGCAGGAGTCAGGGTATTCCAAACCAACATGTAATGGGCGGTACCACTGAAATATTTCTGGTTAAGTTACCTTGATGAGAATCGGAAATCTCTCAATGATCAACTGAAGGACCATATTAAAGTCTGTTTATTAGTCTAGTTCTCCATATGAGTCCAGTACATTAAACATACACTCAACGTGAAATTAAAATTTATCCTCTGCATTATATACACCATGGACGCCCACATTTATAACATTTATCTATGGGGAAAATGCTTTATCACAAGTTAATTTAGGGTTTTCCTGTCGTCAATAGCTCCATTAAAGTAACACACATGAAAGCCTGACCTGCAGAATCAATAGCCTCCCTGACCCTCTGGCCCCGTAGTAAAGCGTTTAACTTGTTTTATTTCCACTGTTTCCTTTCTACTGAGTGTGACAGTCTGACCGGCCTGAGAATGCCAGTGACAGCCAGCCCCATCTGAACCGTGACCTGCCGGCCGTATAGGAGTTGGCGTACTTGACATTGAATCCGACCGTAAGGAAACCTGCAGCGAGCTTCTGAAATATTAAAGACACCTACGTGGAACCATTCATCCCAATACACGACAGGGTCAAAAATGTGGTCCAAACGGACCCCTGAGAACAGACTGCGGTCCAAACGGACCCCCGAGAACAGACTGCGGTCCAAACAGGCTCATAAGAACAGACTGCGGTCC
>JAACJT020023470.1:0-22454 GCA_009936485.2 Gymnarchus niloticus | reverse complement strand
CTTGCCACTGTCGCCTTTGGCTTACTCTCTGGGGACTGTGGGCCCAGGACTATGTAAAGCGCTTCGTGACCGTGCTCTGTGTTAAAAGCGCTATATAAATTGAATTGAATTGAATTGAATTGAACAGAACAGAGCAGAGACTGGTGCTGTGCTGGCACAAGGGAAAACAGGAGAAGAATGGCCAGCGCTCTACCTTAGTTGCAAACTCCCCCCACAAGAGATGAGGTATTCCATCTTAGAGAACAAGTGTTTGGCAATAAAGTGGACCCTGGACAATCTGTGGTACTACCTGCTTGGGAGGATGATTGACCTTCACACAGACCATAGAGCATAAACCTGGAGACAGACAATGAAGGACCACAATTCCAGGGAGACACGCTGGTACCTAGCTCTCCAATGCAACAACTTTGTTGTCGGTTCCTAGTTGGAAAAGCACAATGTCACCGCAGAGTACCTGTCTCGCTTGCTGAACCTCTGCAAGCTTGGAGAGGAGGGTGGTGATGTGACAGAGGGCTCTGTCATGGACTCTGGATGGGCTAGGTGAGGTAGCAGACATGCTCATACTCATAAAAATGTATGCCCTAAGTTAGCTAGTGTGTTGTGAGTGCACGCACAGTTTCTGCATGCAGTTTCCAGGCATACACGTAAACATACAATTCACTGATCTCCATTCCTACCACTACTTCACAGCATAAATAATGATTGTGCCCATGTACCATTTTATTTTTTCTTTATTTTTCTTTCTCTCTACTTTTAAAGCGCTTGCCCAAAAATCCACAGGTACCTTGCAGATTGTAGCTGGGATAGAGCACAGTTAATTGTTTGCTTGATAAATATGCAATTGTTTTGTTTTAATCTGTGATTCATACAGAGTGACATCTCTGTAGGATGTAGGAAAATATAATATTAGTTCATATGAGAAACTGAGTGCACAGAATACATTCCATTTGTTGATTGATTTTTGGTAAAGTCGGTATCAACTGATGGTGTGATCATTTTGGAGTATATAAGGGGACCTCAAGACAGAGGTGGGAGATAACCTTTTTGTGGGAGAAGGAGCTAAGAACTGTGCTTTAAATATTTATTTTCTTGTAAATATATGTAGTGCCTTTATTTGGTATAGAGTAAATATTTGTTTTTCCCTTCCCCCATGCACCTTTTCCCATTTTGCTGCACTTTTCTGGTTTTTAGATAATAAAACTCCTGCACATATGTGCTATCTTGTGTCAGAACCATCCGTTTTATTTTGAAATGCGAGAGCCTGGAAGCACCTATGTCACACCTAGATTAGGGGACAAATGTACAGGATGAGAGGGGGAGAGGACAACATGGGTTCACAAGCAAAAGGTATGCAAGACCCTGCCTGTGGGCCATTTGAGATAAGTCCGTCAGGTATGCCAGAGTGAGTGTGTGAGCCCAGTTTCATCAGAGCTGGCTTGACAGTTGTACCCTGGGGTGAAAACAGCACAGACCCAAAGAAGTCCTGGATCCAGTAGGGCCAGAAGCCTTATAATGGCATTGTATTATAGATTAATATACACTGATATTGGTCTGTGGTTTTCTATGTATCAAAAAACAGAATTACAGATTGTACATTTTACTGATAATCGTCTATAGTATAAATTAAAGAGTCATGTCCTAACAATAAGTTTTTGTAAAAGTGTATGACTTTAATTTGAAATTTTGCCTTTTGTTTGACTCCAGTAAAAAAAAAAATATAATATTTCTGCTTCCAGGCTTGCCAAGATGACATTACTTTGATAATTATCTGATGAAAACAAATTTGAATAAAATAAAATTATCCACAAAATGAAAAATGTAATCGTAGGAACATAAATTTAAATAATTTCCCTTTAATAATTATATAAAAATTGTTTTTTCTACAATACTTAAAGGACTATATGGTTAAACCATATTTTCATATGTATCTTATGAGAGTTTTACCATAAGTTCTCCCACTGTTTATGTGGGTTTTTATCTGGGTGCCCTAGTCTCCTGCAAATGTCCAAAAACATGTGAAATGGTGATCTGATGGTTACATTGCCCACACATAATCACACACTATGGGCAAAGCTATCAAGTCACCAGTTAGCTTTTTCACATGCATCCTGCCCAGGATGTCCTTCTGCCTTATGCCGTGTACTGCCTGGGAGTAATACCATTAGTTTAACACCATTACTCTTTACTGGATAAGCAATATAGGAAATGAATAGATAGGTTAATCTATTGAGCTACGTTCATCATAGCAAATGAGTAATTAGTAATTATGTCAGATGAATAATATCATAATACCTGAGAATGTTTCTCCAGGACATACAAATTGCAGAATATTGCTCAATTGGTTTTAATGCAATTTTTTGTACTCTGGAGGCATTAAATCAACATGTTTGTCAACACAGTATGGTGCTAATTAACCACTGTGTTTGCACTGATATAGATGAGCAAGAGCTGTGAGGGAGAAAGCTCACTAAAGTGCCCTGGGAATCTGATATTATGCTCCGTTGTGCTTCACCGCATATCAATTACATGCCAGCACTTGGGCTTTTCCTATGTACTGAAATCTTTGGCTTTTTACCAAGCAGACTAGGCTGCGATTTCAAAGTGTCTTAAAGTCAGCTGTGAAAAAATGTTACTTCAAAGGTTGCCACGGTTGCAAGAAGAATTCAGACTGACAGTGTTAGCCAGTCATTCTCTTTCTTGCATATTTATTACTGCATTCTAAGTTTGAACATCAAGTATCTGCTCAGTACAGGGCAATGGTGAAAAAGCAGCAAGTTAAACCTAGACCTCTTTACCCTTAAACGATGAGAAACTGAATTTCAGCAGCTAACATCGGACAGCTTACTATGTCTTTTAGGGTGTTTTCAACAGTTGCTGGGAGGCTGAGCAATTATGACACTGTTGACAGAATGAAAGGACTCTCTATTCAGTGTATGGGGACACAGCAGTCTTCAAACTGTGGTTAATTATTAAGTTAAATGCTCCCCCCCCTCACACTGTCTTGCAGCCACTGGCTATTCATTAATTATAAATGATGTCTAGCCAATAAAGCAGATGATCTGTTATAAACCAGTTCTGTACCATCTGCCAAGTCTACACTCGGTTGGCAATTTTGACACTTGCTGATGTGCTGGAAGAGAAGAACAATAGTAAAAAAAATGTCCCCATAGGTAGGGGTCGTGATTTGCTATAATATGGTTAGACAGTGAACATGATGGCAGCTGCTGATCTATTATTAAATACATGTACTCAGATTATCTCGGTTTCTTAGCTTTAGCTTTAATTGTGCAGCAGTATGAAAAGAAATCCATTATTTGACTGGTTTCTTTTAACATGTAAATGTATGATAATAATTATTATAATTACTGACAATAACTTAAAGTAGTGATAATCATAAGCCATTATAGGGAAAATACATGCATACACCCTCACATTATGAGCAATTCAAAGGAGTTAATTAGCTGAACTCCATGTCCTTAAACTGGGAGAAAACCAGAATGGCGGTGGTAATAATAATGTGCTGGCATGAGCCGGGCTACACCCCAGCATGCACTGGGGTTGTTGTATGTAGTTGTTCTATGTGCTTAAATGTGTTGTAAATAGCATTGTGCATTGTCGTCCCATATTGTCACGTGTCGTAAAAGTGTTGTAGCTATTGTGTGTTTGCGTATACACTGTGTATTTAATGTTACCGTGTATGTGTTTGGGTGTTAGAGTTGTACAGTGTTCTGTTGTTGGTGGTTGAAGTGGTTAGTAATCGCCTGTTGTGTTGAATGCCTTGTATGTCTGGTGATTGACCATGCATTGTAGTACCCCTACTACAATAATAATACTACTAATAATAATGCCAGTGAATTGGTGTGGTTGAATTGTCCGTAGTGGGGGAGTGGGTGCATGCATGACTGTGCCATGCAATGGATTGGCACCCCATCCAGGGTGTCCCCCACCTTGTACCTTAAGGCTGCCTGGGATTGGAGAACTCCCTGCAACCCTGAACAAGGTTAAGCAGTTTAAAAAATGGATGGATGGATAGATGGATGCCAGGTGTCAGTGTTTTTTTTTTTTCAGAAAATAAAAAGTATACCTAAAAATTAAGCTGCATTTCTTGCCATTTGTTTTAATAAGCAGTAACAGATCACCTTGATTTTGTAAGCATGCACTCTTACTAAGGATTAGAGAAATGTAATCCATCTATCTTCTAATTTTGTAAGGGTTTTGATGGCCGGGAGGCACAAGGCTGACGCGCCCTAAATGATTTGTTTTAAAAAAAAGGAGATGGAAATTTGAAAATAATCCCTGTGAAGGTTCTGGAAGACCACTGTGACACATACTGTCATAAAAAGCACTGCTAGTTGCAGTATTTTCTGATATTCATAATTACTGTCTACATGTTTTTTAATGTGTTACCTGGTTTGAAAATTTGTGTAAATGATTAATGTTATTGTAGAGTTTATTGATGATTCAACATGTATGCCCACTATCCATTCACAAGTTTAATTATAATAAATACTAGCATTGTAACAGTCTAATATACTTATATACTAATTTATTATATATTTATTGTATTCCATTTATCATTTCATGTCACATTTTCATAACTGTTTCTTTTAGGGTATTACATGCAAATCTGATACAAACTTATCCATCCATCTTCAAAACGCTTATCCTGGCTAGGGAGCCTGGAGCCGATTCCAGGATGAACAGGCCACTAGGCCAGGATGCAACTTGAACAGGATCACAGGACACATACACTCACAGACATCATGTAGACAAGCTGAACTTTCTGAAACTATGGGTGGGAGCTTCCGCAACACGGGGAGAACATTCAAAATCCCAGTCATGGAGGTGTGAGACAACATGCAACTCTTTGCAAGTTCATTACATTTAAGTTTTAGAAAGTTATATTTCTTTAAATATAAGGGTTGATAGCAGTTTTGAACTTTGTCGTCATGAACCGTCTGTCTTTCCTATAGTGCTATGTCTTGTGAATTGGGTCTGCTTGTGAATTGATGAAAAAAGGAGGGATCCAACTATTGTGTCATTCCAGCTGACGTTGAAGACTAACACACACTCTCAACAGGCAATTTTGTAGTGCAGTAAATTTGCCTAGAACACATGTCTTTGGCCTGCGGGAGGAAACCAGAGGACCCAGAGGAAACACTGAGCCACCATGCCCCCTATAGTCATAAACTGTAATTGCATTAAATACAATGACCCTATTTGAACACACCCCAATAATAGTTTTCCGGAATTGACACACAGCGGAAAAATTGACAATATGATACCATGAGCCAGTATATACAGAATGTGTGAAAATACCCTGATGAGTTTCACTCAAAACAATAAATGTCAAAAGGATAAAATCTGAAAGTCAAATTCTCATTAAAATGATTAGTAGACTAATGACTGATGTTGTGCCTTAATTTTTATAATTATCTCTGGTTAAATTTCCAGAAGATCCATATACATGCATCTAAACTACCTCTTGACATCCAAACAAACATCTCCACATACATTTTATGAGAATACCAAATCAGGAATGCTGCATGTCTTTTAAAGCCGTAGGGCAATAAAACAGAAGCACTGTTTGTAGAGAATTGTTTTTGGACTGGGTTTCTGATGACTGAGAAATGTTGAAAAAATTTTTTACATAACCACCCCACCTATGCTATGTTTTGAGACCAATTTATCCAGTGGGTGTGAAGGTATGCATCTGACTGCATTTTTCTAGAGAAAATTTTTCCTTTCTGTAATTACAAACAATTATTTATAACATTATCATCACACAGCACAACTGAGGCTACAGAACTACTTATTCAAAATGTTAATTAGAGTTCTGTTTAAACAATGGTAAGAAATAAATTGAGAAACATAACCTTGATTGATTTGACTGCTCCAGACAAAAAATAGGGTAGAAATAGGACCACTGATTTTCTAAGGTTGATTCTTGTCTTTTTGAGGACAGCACTTGTGAAAAAAAATGTGAAACATTCATCAGAAAAATATATGGTAAGCTGCAGGCTGTCAAGTATTAAGAGCAAAGCTTGTAAAAGCATTTTTTTTTCCTTCACTTTAGGAAAAAAATCATTCTTTAAAGACACCCATTTAGTGATAATTATTATGATATAAAGAAGAAAGTGCAGCTCTGTGTGATAGCAATAAATGACTCATCAAGAAAATTCTTTAGTCATCACAATGGTCATACAATTATATTTATTAGGTCCACATAGCTAGTATTGGTAGGACCCACTTTTGGCTCCAGAACCACTTCAAAGGCCGATGAATCACGTGATCGCAAAAGCAATATTTAGTGCAATTCTCGACAAATGTCTGTATGCTGTATTTATACAATTGCAGCTACATAATCTACTGTTTCAGGGAGCGGGCCATTTGCATTACAAGGTGTACCTAAAGACACTGATTAAATTATCATATTCATCATCTTTATCTTCTTTACACCACTTTTCCTGAATTTCCTTGACCAAGGCCATGGACTCATTCTGGGAGATCCAAAGATGTTCCTAAGTGTTCTAAATCTGTCATTCGGGCATCTTGTGGGACATACCTGGAACAGCTGCTTTGGGAGATGACCAAGTGGCATTTTAAAGGCTGCCCAAAACATGTCAGCTGGCTCCCAATAATTCACAGCAGCAACAGCTCTATTTTTCGATCGTTGTAGATTTTCAAACTGCTCACCTTGTTGTGGAGAGTGAGTTCACCAACCACACCTGTAGCCACACCTGTCATTGTGTTCAGCATCTCTCACGTTCCCTGTGTTCCCTGGTTTGCCTTCTGTGCTCTGCATTTCACTCATCGTACTGCCTCTCTAGGTTTTTCTGCTTTAATGACTGGGTCCGCTGCACAAGTCTCTGTTACAGAATGACTTGATGCAGTGCTCCCTGTACTTCAGCACCCAGCCTAGTGCCTTCACCTTCCACCGAACATGAATTGCATATATTGTGTCATTGCAGTCATGATGAGTCGTGGGCTGGGTAACAACTGTGAGGCATCACCAGCCAGCCTTGTGTTTTACACTCCCTTCACTCGTGGAGGTGTTCCTATGGGTGTTTGATCAGCATTCCAGTAGATAAGAGGCAGATTCTTCACAACTTCACCTTAGCCAAGGATCTTGTTCCATGGAAGACTATTTGGTGGAGTTCCAAATCCTAGCAGCTGAAACTGCATGGAACTGAAACTGAACTTGCATGGCCCACTTCCATCATGGCCTCTCAGGAGCTAGAGGACAATTTTAATAGCCTAATTCTTCTAGCCATTTGAATAAACAATCAAGCCAGTCGCCAGATGAGCTGTTCCAGATCCATCCTTTGGACGGACACCTGGTGCCAACTGGTCAAATCCTCCAAGAAATGCCCACCCTTAAGGGTCAATTTATAGTCAATGCAACGTGATGCGATGCTTGCTCTTGCTAAGAATGGAGAGTATGTATTGCTAGTGTTGCTCATGAGTGAAATTAATGAAACAAAACACCTGGAGTATTTTCATATGTCCGTAAGGAAGTTTGATTATTTGCTTCACTGTATTGGCCCACTCATTAAACATAAAAACTCTCACAGTGAACCTATAGATGCTACACAGTGGCCCGCTGTAACATTCTACTATATTGCCAAGGGAATCAGCTTTTGATTTTGGCAGCAGGCTTGGTTCTTCTATGCTTTCCTGCAGAGTGGTTAAGGTCTGCCAAGCCATATGGGTTGCCCTAAAAGATGAGTTTGTGGCTTTCCCCAGTACAGAATATAAAGAAGGATTTCTGGTATTTGAGGGACTATCCAAACTTCCTGGGAGCAGTCCATGGCAAACATATGAAGGAATACTTCAGCTTCATTCTAGTGGCTACATGTGATGACAGATATGTTTACTATAGAGGACTTAGGTGTGTTTGGCCATGACAGTTCTATTGCAGTTTTGTTAGGAGCCCATTTTGAATACAGCTCGTTCATGTAAAGTTCTCCCTTTGAACTCCTTGTAAGCTGTCAGGGAGTGAATTGTAAAGCCCCCATGTTTATGCAGTGGATGAAGCATTCCCCTTGAAGGTGAACCTGATACAACCATTTCCAGGTCAGGGTGAACCACTGTCTGTCTCACACACACAAGCACAAACACTATATGATATCTGTGTATGTTAAATGTCCTTTTTTAATATGCAATATTACAATTTTATTTCTCTTGTGTTTGTTTTTATCAGGAGCCAGTCTCAGTTCAGGGCAGCACATCTGCAACTACAGGCACTCCGGGGCCAGACGTATTGTTGAGAATGTCTTTATTCAATACTAGCTGTGAAGGACTATGGAGTGTATGATTGATAAAGCACAAGACATTACATAGACTTGCATAGCTCTGGATGACTACCTCTGTGCTGGTGATAGTGCAAAGTCTCATGAGGCTCAATATTTAACCAGACGATCATATAATAATCATTTTCATATTATTAATATTATTGTGATTTTAGAACCATAATTGGAGTATGCTCTATTCACAAATAATACTTGGAATGCTGGGGAAATCTGAAGCCATATCTATTCTCATTTGTAAAAAGTAAATATTTACAATATGCAATATTTTTTAGTACAATATGCCTTTTAGAAACACTATCCAAAGTTTCATTCAGGGAAAGAAAACAATTTGCTTCTGTAAGAATTTAAAAATAGACTTAAAGACATTTCTACCATTGCAGTTTAAGCAGTATGCATGTCTACTGTACCCCAATGAAACAAATTAGAAGGAAAATTAGAAGGAAATTAGAAAATACTCATAAAAAAAAAACAGATTTAGAATCAATTCCCATGCTTTACATGTAGTCTTTAATAAGCACATTTTCAGTTTCTGCAAAACTTTCAACTAGGCAGAGAATGACAGTGTCTCGTCTGCTATCAACATGTTGCTGTTTTTTGAAGAAATGAAATATTATTGTTATCGCTCACACTTTTTACTCCAACAGAATAACAAAAGATCATGTAAAACAATTATAAACAACTTTGTAATAATGTTGGATCTTGAAACGCATGAAATTGCACTGTATAGAGTCTAGCATGGATTTTATTTTTGTGCCTGCAACTCCACCCTTTGATCTGAAAATTTTCAGGGATTTTGGAGTGTAGAATTTCAGCTTCAGATGAACTGTAGTAATCCTTTTGAACTTTCCCTTAATATTAAGCACTACAAAGTATATAAATCTTTTGTAGTTGTTCTCCACTATGGCTAATAGTCTCTTCCTGAACTCTTCTGTAAAAGATGGGCATCATCAAGTTCTGTAGCAGTCAGAAATTGTTGATGTGTATTATGTCTACCTTGGTACTATGCACCTCTCTAATGAAAAAATGTAGGAATACTATCAAGCAGGTAGGTAGGTCACAGCAAACAAGTTCATTTTTACATATCTATTAACAAGCAACTTATCTTATTTTGGCTTACATGATCCGTCCCTTCCTCAGCCATCCTGACCATGGCTCATGCACAGGAATGTGGCTCACTGAGCAGCACTTCTGACCAGCAGTCCCTTAATTATAGTTGTGCTACTGGGAGTGACAACAAGTACAACGCTGCTCTTGCTGAGCAATGAACCTGTTTAATTTGCAAAATGCAAATTATATACAGAATGGAAACAGTGTCTTGACTGCTGCTCCTAACTCACTTTTCACCTCCTCCCCATACCGTCTCCCACATCCGGCAACAACCTTGAAGCGGTAGGACAGATTTCCTAACATGGTGCAGCGATAAACCAAATGAAATTAAACTAAATTATGTACCTCTGTCTCTAACATGCCTTTCCTCTCCTATTTTCAAATATCGAGCTCCTGAAGACTTTTGCTTCGTGTTCATTTTTAAATACTGGTCATGACCCCACCTCACTTACAATGTTGTGACCCGCAGCATTGCTCTGTGTGTCAGTAATTCTACTAGGGGCACACTGTGAGTGTGTATGTGTGTCCAAAGTGTGTCAGGGCACGAGCACGGACCACCATAGTCGAGGGAGCTGCTTTTATTGGACATAACACGGACAAACACTACACACAAGGCAGGTGAACATGTACGTAAGGTGTGGTCAGGCAGTGTCACACAGTCCTGGGAGATGGTCGTTCCCCTTTGCAGGTGGCAGTCTCCCTCGGCAACGCCCCTGTAGGTTGTCCTGCATGGGCCCAATGTTGTCTCTCTTCTTTCTGCCTTACTCCTGCTCTTTTATGCCATGAATTGGTTGATTGCTGATCAGCTCCAGCTGTGGCTCCCTCCTGCATCCTCTACAGGTTTTATGGAATGTGGGCTTCAATTAAGGAGAGCCACACTGTGTATCGGGTGAACCTAGGGGCGTGGCACCCCCAGATCATCACAAATAGAAATAAAGCTAGCTTAGGTGTATACACCCACCAAGCCAGTCAGACTGATGAAAAAACGAGTATATTCAACTTTAAATGTTTAAATGTGGCAGATCTATTCTGTCACGCTACCCATCACCCCAACACACAAACACCCACAAGTCTAGTTTTCCCATGATGGGTAAATAGGAAAGATACTCTGGAGTGACATTATTTGAACCAGACCTATATTGTACTATGAAGCAGAATGGTTGCATTGCCAAATAGTAAGATGACAGGAGAGCTGTGATCTTTCATAGTTTGGATCCATGTATGGCCATGGTGGTCATTCTCCATAATAAATTTTCTGCCCAACAGTTAATACCTGAGACTGTTCAGGGCCCAGCTGATAGCCAGTGCCTCGATATTAAGAGTTGAGTGTTTGGTTTCTCTGGGAAATATCCCTACTCAGGTACAGCCCTGATCACTTTTCTCACATTTCTCCTTATGCAAGAACAGCCCCAATGCCCACGCCTGAGGCGTCCAACTGGACTATAAAAGGTTTGTTAAAGTCTGTGCTATCCAACACAGGATGATGATACAAGGTGTCTTTAAGCTTATGAAAAGCCTGTTCACACTGATCTGTCCATGGAACTGGGTTTCTCACAAATTTCAGAGTCAGGTTAGTCAGGGGGGATGCAATCTCTGCCTCTGCAAAGTGTTGCATGAAATGCTGTTATGCCTTTGTGTCTAGGTCAGAAGGCTGTTAACATGTGAGTTGGGAAACACAGGAGTGCACTGTGGACAGGAGGGATACAAAAGAACAAACATAATTCAATAAAACCCTTTTATTCACCCAAATCTTAAATGTTAGGGGAAAAGAGACAAGGACGGTGCCAAATAAAAGAAAGTAAACAAAGAAACCACACTTAAAGCCCCCTAAAAACAGGAAGAAAAGAAAACTGCCCACCTCCTCCCCAAACAAAACATACAGGGGTTTTGTTTTTGACAGACAAAATGACTATGTGCAGGTTTAAGTGTGCACATCTAGCCTGTCCGGTTCCTTTCAGAATGCATGTTTCAGGGTGAAATTTAGTTTGTCACTGACAAAAAGCATTATGTTCAAAACAAAAAAAAAAAAACAAAGCAGTCTGGCACTGTCGCATGATTTCTGGGCACCACCAGCTATAAGTCTTCTGCTCTACCTACATCACAAGCCATTGGTTGTAGCATGAAGAATGGCAGAACATGCTGAATGGTCACAGAACATGGACATTAAACAGTAGGAGACAGGGAATAGAAAAAAAAAACACACACATACATGTATACATGTAACAAATGCTAACACACCCCACTTAGGCTAAGGAAGGACCTTATCTGCTTCTTGGTGTTGGGATGTGGGCTGTCCCTAATTGCAGCCACCTTGTCAACTTGGGGTTAATTAGACCCTTCCCAAACTTCACCCATTCACACTTCTAAAAATTCAAAGTCAGGCCTTCTTGGCAAGTAATTTCAGTACCTGTTTAAGGTGGCTGGTGTCGTGTTCCTATGTTTTCCTGAAGATGACCACATTGTCATGGCAGGTTGCAATGAAGTCTCAGTCGCTCTCTAAAATGTATCCATTAACCATTAAAAAGTTGCTGGTGCTCCATGTAAACCAAAAAGCATGATGGTGAAGTGGAATAGGCAAAATGGTGTCCTAAAAGCAGTATATTCCTTGGAATTATCATCCAAAGGGACTCGCCAGTACCCTTTACACAAGTCCAATGTCGAAATGAATACCACTTTTCCAAGGAATTTAAGCACCTTGTTAATGTGGTGCATGGGATTAGCATCAAACTTAAAGACAGCATTGATTTTTCTAAAATCAATGCAAGCTCTCAACAAAACATCTGGCTTGGGAACTATTAACAGGGGGTTACACCATTTTGTGGTACATGGTTCAATGACTCTCAATTCGATCATGGCGTGTACCTCTGCCTTCAAAGAGTCTACTAAATGACAAAAACGGAACACTGTATAGTTGCCAGTGGATTAGTTAGAACTAAACAAATAAGGTCTGTAGGTGAAGTGATGTTCATATGGTTAGCCATGTTGTGGACAGCCACTGTCATAGCCAAATTTTTGTGAACAAGGAGGTCTATAGCAAGGAGGACCACTCCTGGGACATCCTCGAACGCTCAAACCTATGCTATATAGCCTCACCAATCCTAGTTTTCAGCATTCAGTCATTGAACTCAGGTGACCGTGTTCTCTCCTGGTCCTGATATTCCCTGGTTTGCCTTCTGTGCTTCAGTAAAATCTGGCTTTCACTCATCATACCACCTCTCTGCGTTTTTCACCTTTAGTGAGTGGGTCAACTTCCTGAGTCCCTGTGACATTTTCTTGGTAAATTTATCAAGGCATGCCTGTATAAGGGAACAAGAAAAGGGTATTCCAGGAAGTCAAAATTTTCATATGGGCTGGATCCATCTTTCAGAGAATTCCTTTTATTTTATAGTAATAATAGTTTATTTTATAGTACTATAACAGTAATAGTATTATCATCATTTACCATTTATTTAATCATGTTAATACTAAGGAAATTTACAAAGCTTGCGTTTTATTTTGTGTTAGACATAGACTGAACAAATCCAATTCTGGAGAGAGATGGCGCTTATTAGTAAGGCAACACAATATAGTCGATGGACAGACAGAAGGACAGTACACAGAGTAATCCTGCACAGGCAACCAAATCCAAGACATAATCCAAATGAGTGAAATCCAAGGTATACAGGCAAAAAGGTCCAAGGTTCAAGACTGAACATGGGTGAAACAACAAGTCCAAAAATGAAGAACAAATTACAGTCATCTTTGGAAGACAGAGAAATCAGGAACGAGACCACAATTTGGTGAAACATGCAATACCTTGCAATGAGGTGTGGGAGCAGGGGGAATATAAAGGAACCAGCTAATGAAAACAACTCTGTTGATGAGGAATGAGGCTAAAATGGCTGGCATGGTGTGAGTGTGATAAGTATGTTTTTGCTGGTTCTTAACTATGGTGTTTTGTTGTGTATGAATGCACCTAACTTATATTAAAATGAGAAAGAATGTTTATTCTGGAGATTTAATATTCAAATCTCATACAGTACAAGGTTGGAGCGGGTGGGAGTAGACCTTGATGGGCCCTCGCCCCAGTCAGCCAGAGGACATGAATACATCCTGGTAGTGGTGGATTATGCCACTCGTTACCCTGAGGCAGTACCCCTTCGGAAGGCTATGTCCAAGGCTATAGCCAGAAAGCTGTTCCTGCTGTTCAGCTGGGTGAGGCTACCCGGGGAAATCCTGACAGACCACGGTACTGCCTTCACCTCCCAGTTCCTGAAGGACCTCTGGCACCTCCTCCAGGTACACCAGATGCACACCTCAGTGTACCACCCTCAAACTAATGGCCTGGTTGAGCGGTTTAATCAGACACTCAAATGCATACTCAAGAGGGTAGTGGCCGAACACAGCCGTGACTGAGATGTTATGCTGTCTTATGTCCTGTTTGGGGTCTGGGAGGTTGCCCAGGCCTCCACAGACTTCAACCCTTTTGAGCTTCTCTTTGGCAGACAACCCAGAAGCCTCCTGGATGTCACCAAGGAAGCCTGGGAGCAGCAACTATGGCTCTACTCGACCATGGTGGAACACATGCAACAGATGCAGAGCAGGCTGGAACAGGTCCTGCCTATCATCCGGGAGCACCTGGAGAAGGCCCAGCAGGAGCAGCAGCGAGTGTACAACTGGCCCACACAGCCTCGGGATTTCCAGCTGGGGGACCAGGTCCTGGTACTGCTCCCCACCTCAACCTGCAAGTTTCTGGCATCGTGGCAGAGGCCCTACACCATGGCAGAGAACATCGGCCCCATCACCTATTGGGTCTGGCAGCCAGGGAGGAGACAAGAGGAGCCACTGAACCACATCAACCTTCTCAAGAGGTGGGTGGAGCCCCACTGTATCCTCTCTGCTCTGGTAGACCTCCGTGGGAAGAGGCCCAGCTCGGAAGCGACCTTGGACCCCAGCAACGACAGAATCTGCTGGAAGTCATGGACCAATTCCAGAACATGTTCTCTCCACTGCCTGACCACACCTCAGTGACCCAGTACAATATCGATACCCGTTCTGGAGTGGTGGTACACCTACATCCATACTGACTCCCTGAAGCCCGCTAACAGGCCGTCGAGGAGGATGTACAGAAGATGCTCCAGTTAGGTGTCATCGAAGCCTCCCAGAAACCCTGGTGCAGCCTGATTATCATGGTCCCAAAGCTGGACGGTACACTGTGCTTCTGCAACGACTTCCATTGGCTAAACGAGGTGGCCAAGTTCGATGGCTACCCCATGCCCAGGTTGGACAAGCTAGTGGAGCGACAGGGGGAGGTCCATTTCATAGCCACCCTGGACCTCACAAAGGGTTACAGTCAGGTCCCCCTGTCTCCTGAAGCCTAGGATAAGACGGCCTTCAGCATGCCAGGGGGACATTGGCAATATCGCTTGCTCCCCTTTTGAGTCCATGGGGTACCTGCCACCTTCCAACTTATGATGGACTGCATTCTATGGCCCCACCGGGCCTATGCTACGGTCTACTTGGGTGATGTGATCATCCATGCTGAGAGCTGGGAAACCCACCTCCGCCGGGTCCGGGAAGTTCTGGGGGCCATCCAGCAGGCCGGTCTGACAGCCAACCCAGCAAAGTACCACTTGGGGCTGACTGAGGCCCAGTACCTGGGGTTACTGATTAGCCAGGGTCTGCAGTGGCCCCAAGACCAGAAAGTGGAGCGACCCTTGGCCCAGGTTGAAAAGGCAGGTGAAAGTCTTCCTGGGGTTGACAGGGTACTACCGTTGTTTTGTCCCACACTTCTCCTCTACAGCGGCAGCCCTCACCGACATGACTAAAAAGGGAACCCCGGAACAGGTGGAGTGGACCCCAGCAGCTGAGGAAGCATTCCCCACTTTGAAGCGGGCCGTGATCTCGGAGCCCGTGCTCTGTACCCCAGATTTCAACAAGCTGTTCTGCCTGCAAGCCAATGCATCCAACAGGGGACTGGGGGCTATGCTAAGCCAGGACCATGAGGAACAGTGGATGGCCTGGGCCAGGGACATCAACGCCCAAGTGACCTGCTGGTTCCTGGTTCTGCAGGACTACAGCTTCGACGTGCAGCACCGCCCTGGGCCGCAACAGGGGAACGTGTATGGCCTGATAGCTGATTGCACAGCTAGTCATATGTTTATGGTATTTGTAGCCCTTTCACTCGTGTGGTATTGTGAGGAAATGTTTCTTAACAAACTGCTTATTGATGCTTTGAGCACAGACTATTGTGATTTGTTTTAGTAAAATCTGGAAAATGGCTGTAAAGTTACAGATAAGCAATCTAAATGTGTGCTTGAAATATTTTGCGTTAGAAATGTATACAACCAAAATGTGATGTGTGTCTTTACTATAGTGATACTACTAAACCTGTCATTTGATGTTTATTGATAGCAGGATTTTATCATGTAGTGCTGTAAAGTAAATACAACAATTTCATGGTAAAAATTTTACCGAAATGAATTGGCAACTGCAACAAGCTGCAAATTGCCAGGTAAACAATGTAACATTTTAAAATTACAAATGGCTACTGTAAATCTTAAATACAATATTGATTTGTTAACTTATAACTGGCTACTGTTGAAAAAAGGTAATATTCTATATTTCATTTACATTAAACTGATTTTTCTTCTACAGTGATATACTAATTCATTTTCACAGGACATTGTTGTTATTTCACAATTTTTTATTGCCTCCTTTTTAGCCTGTACCTTGCTGTAAATTTCACAATAGTTTTTTTTTTGATAGTGTACCATAGGAATTGTATTTGTAACCAAAAACAGATAAAAAATATGTATTAGTGTTTGAGCTATAAAATCTGCAACAAATTTTTAAAAAGAGACAGGGTCCAAATTATCTTGACAATTTGCATTTCTAAGGTTCAAACTTTCAGTACTTTGTACACCTCAGCAACGAAGTAAAAAATATAGTAAACAATATTGTCAGAATGTTACATACTTCAGTCTCGCCCACACCCAGTCGTCAGCACTACTTCTCACTGGAATACTAATCAGACATTAGTTTTCACCTGTTGCTTGTTAACTGTGTGGCCATTTAAACCTCCGTGCTTTTACTGAAGTTGTGAGATCTTGTTTCTTATTGCTGAGTTACAGTCTGGGCATTTGGGTTTCTGGGGCTGATTTTCCTTCTGTGAATTTTATGTTTATGGAATACTCTTCTACAACACTTGAATCCAATCACCTTAGCAACCTACCCAACAGAGCATTGGGTCTGTGTTTTGGATTTCAGAAACAAATCTCTACACCTGGATCTACATTTAGTGCAAAATGTCTGCTATTATCAATGGGAAAAAATGTTCATTAAAACAATTAAACATTTCAAGCTTATCGGATATATATCATCTTTATGCAAGAAGGTGAGAAGTATGAACAGATAATGATTTAACAGCTTTCCAGTTTTTTCTGTTGTTAGTCTTCTCTTTTCACAAAAGTATTTTTTTTTCCCTGAAATATTCTAAAACTTGGCTTCAGAAGATATTTTTCTTGGTTTAGCCCAGTAGTTCTCAAACTTTTTCTGTTATGCCCCCCTTTGGAAGCAATGGACCTTTCATTGCCCCCCCATGTACCCACCCTACCGAACAATTTTTGGTGTGTATATATAAACACACATTAGAAACAAAGGTAAATCTCTGAAAAAACTCAAGTGTTTTATTGACATAACTTGGGTGTAATGTTTCTATGTCCCTTCTTAATTGGTTTGGGCTCATACTGTCAGCTGCAAGAGATTTCAGACATAAAAGACACAGTGGTCGCTCCTCATCTTGGACTGATAGTGAACCCAAGAGCAACATAGCCTTTGTCATTTATTATTGACTTTGGCTTTGAGTGACTACCTTCGTTTGATTTATTTGACTCAGAAGCGTAGCCGTTTTTTCTTTTCGTCCCTACCAAAAATCTGTCCGTGTTTTACTTCACATTTGTTTTGCTTTTTGAAAAAAAAAACCGTAAGGCAGTGTTTGTTATTGCTCCCACTCGAAACACGTAAATTCAACTTTGGTTCCGCTAAAGATTTTACCACACTTCCAACCTGGGATTTGTTGTGCTTCGCCCCCCCCCCCCGCAGTGCCACGAAAGCTTATTAGCTCAACTATTATCTATGATTTATCCTGCCTATTAATCCTGAACTTGCAAACAAGGGGACAATTATTTATAATTAAACAAATTGTCACTAGAAAAAATTCTGTGCGGATTCTCTGTAGTCAGGGCCCCTGCATGGTATTGTGTGGGTAGCACATTTACCATGTGTAGCCATAATGGGGGGATTCTCTGTAGTCAGGGCCCCTGCATGGTATTGTGTGGGTAGCACATTTACCGCGTTTAGCCATAATGGGGGGATTCTCTGTAGGCAGGGCCCCGTAAGCTTGCCTTGTGTAGCAATAATTGGGAATACTCAGCAGCCAGAGTCCCCACATGGTACTGTGTGGTTAGGATGCTTACCATGTGAAACCAGAGTGCCTGTATGGTATGGTATGATTAGCATCCTTGTTATGTGTGTCACCAATGGTCAGACACTCCATAACTGGGGCAATTGCATGGGACGCACTATGTGAAGCTTTTATTGAGGAGTCTGCAGCAGGTTGCTCTTGCACTTAGGGTTTTGTACATGTTACTGTGATTCTTTATAATGCTTTATGCTTGTGTTGAGCTCTTTCTTTTGACTGGAGTCCAAATGATGCACGCCTGCCAAGCAACCAAATTATGTTCTGTTCTTGTCTGTCTGCAGAGTTCTTCATGGTCGTGTTATTGCAATTCCTGGCCAAGACTAGCTGGTTAAAATGGAAGTGACTAGCAATACTGTATTCAAGAAATGAGGCCCATGGTGCTGCCATGTTTGCGGAACAGGAAAAAAGCTGATCACCAAGGAGCCGTCCTCCAAACTTTATCATGCAGCTAACAATTTGTTCTAGGTTTTTTTTTGTTTTTTTTTGTTTTATTCTGCTTGGTCCGGCTCTAGTGCTTGCCTCATGTTTATTCTAGAGAATAATAAAGAAAAACCTGCCCCAGTGGGGCTACTGCACTGCACCAGATTGCCTGAGTTGATGTTTTTTAAAACTGCTTTAATGAAATAAAGAGATGTATGAGTGATAATTATCTGTTTCTTAACACTGGTACAACAAAAGTCTTATTACTAAGAAGTAATTATACCATCCTTAATGCCTTGTCATAAGAGCTTAAGGGCTTGTATTTCAGTTTCATTGTTATAATGTTAAACTTGAAATTACCTCTAATCTATAAATTCCTCGGATATGCTTTTTACTGGTTAAAACATCTCTAAACTGAGAGGTTTTGTCACTTCCAATAATATAGAAATGTAGCTCATGCATTTAGCAGATTAGATTGTTGGCAGAGTGGCTCTGAAGTTCAATGCACAACGCAAAACGAAAACACAAAATACTGAGAAAACGCAAAACAATTTTCACAGTTTCTACTTTTTTCTTAGTTGTTATGCATTTCCTGAATGATTTGTGTGACTGCATTCTTAAATTACTGACAACATATACTCCCCCCATGGTCATGAGCACTTTAATGCCTCCTTTGGACTGATTGTCATCACTTGAGTGTAAATGGTAAGCTGCCCCCTGGCCCAATGACAGAATCTAGTTGGGCAGCTGAAGGTATGAATGCATGTAAGTCCTTCCATGCACATCTGAAAAATGCTTAAAACCTCACATTATATCAGAATATTTATAAACTGAATTTAAATCTGACTCCACGTTACTCAATGTTTAGTTTCAAATGCTATGGCTTTGATCTATAATAAATTTAGGTTGGTTCTTATAATATCAAGACTTGTCCTATTATCCGTTGCTCTTGCATCTGGGCATTGGTATCATACAGGGTTTGCTCTTGGCTGATTAACAAATCCCCCTAGTGCAATGTGGAACCAGGCTGACGGTTCAGGGAGTGTGTGATAACTACAAACTTAAACTCAGACACTTTCAGCATGCGTTATCTAGCTCGAGAACCACAAGGTTCAGTATAAGTAGCTTTTTACATAGCCTGTGTATCAGCCTGTTGGAGTGCGCAGTTCAAGGACTGATGCACTGGTGCAGTATGTCCTAAAAGCCCATGCAGAGGCTGTATCACGTGTAACTATTCTGGCTCAGGGACTACTACAGTGTTTCTGGCTGGTTCAACTCAGAGATTGTTCCCTGTTGGCTGCATGTTTGACTATGTTAACGACATGAATGTCAAATTTTGTCAATTCACAGGCTTGTGGGAATTGTCAGCATGTTTGACCAGTACAGCTCAGGGACTGTCTAAGTGCAGTATGTATGACAAATCTCACCTCAGAGGCTGTGCGTCAGTTACTCCTGTGTAATACAGTGTAGCTACGCAGAGTTAGTGTAACCAACTAATCTTGGGCAGGAATTGCAACAACACCACTGCAAAGAACTCAGCAGAGCTAATGATTTCAGGTGGACAGGCAGACAAGAATTAAATAGAATACAATTTATTTGCTGGGTAGGCATAATATACTTTAGTTCCAAAGACAGAGATCAAACTAAATGGCCACATAATTATCTAATTCACCAAAGAATATACACATTATCACAATGGTGCAAGAATACAAATGACCAAAACAGCACATACCCAGCAGAAGATAGACACAGTCAAGGTGAAAATGATCTGGCTGCAGATATTAACACCCAGTACTGTGCAGGACCCCTGATAAGAGGAAAGCTCCCCCATCAGCTCATGAACCCTACCTTAAGTCACAGACCAAGCGACGGGTGTTATCGATGAATGATCCAGTCATCGACCAGATGATTGACCAGATCAAAAGGTATTCAGTTCTTCCCAACTCTCATGGCCCGTCATAAATTTAACAACAGGCATCTGCATGTCTTTGATATTCCTGGGGGCCAGGTCTTCTAATAACTCTTAGGGCAATCCTAAGGCACCGGCGCCTTAAACAGTAAAGTTTGTTAAAATAATACAATTATCTCCATCAGTATTTGTTACACAAGCCCAAAAAGAACAACCCCACAAACCTTAATCTATCTACATTACAATGGATCCTCTCACGAATAACAACATAAACCTGTCTTTTCATAAAATGCATACATATCACAAGATGCTCTTTCTCAAGTCTCTCTCAGTGTGGATGTGTGTGACAAGAACTGTAAATAATTCTGAATATTTATATTGGATAGACATAACACAAATATTACTGTAAACCTTAAGTTGTCTTCTTTCTAATATGCCCAGGCACAACAAACTCAAAAGTCCATTTTTATGTAAAATATTGAAACAATACTATCCATCCATCCATCCATCATCTACCGCTTATCCGAGATCAGGTCACGGGGGCAGCAGTCTTCGAGATTCCCAGACCTTTCTCTCCCCAGCCACCTTCTCCAGCTCTTCCAAGGGGATGCCCAGGCACTCCCAGGCTAGTCTAGAAATACAGTCTCTCTATCAGGTCCTGGGTCTGCCCTGAGGTCTTGTCCCTGTTGGACATGCCTGAAACACCTCTGTAGGGAGGTGTCCATGAGGCATCCTAACCAGATGCCCAAACCACCTCAGCTGGCTCCTTTCGATGTGGAGGAGCAGCGGCTCTACTTTGAGATCCTTCCGAATGTCCAAGCTTCTAACCCTATCTCTAAGGCTGAGTCCAGCCACCCTGTGAAGGAGACTCATTTCCACCGCTTTTATCTGCAACCTTATTCTTTCGGCTACTACACGGAGCTTGTGACCATAGGTGAGGGGTGGGATGTAGATTGCATGGCAAATCATTAGCTTTGCCTGTCGGCTCAGCTCTCTTTTCACCAAGACCAACCAGTACAGTATCCGCATCACTGCAGATGATGCCCTGATCCGTCACTCAATCTCCCGATCCACTCTATACTCAGTCGTGGACAAGATCCTGAGATACTTAAACTGAAACCAAACTAACAAACTCCATTTCCAGAGCAGTCTGGACTGCCGACACCCTCCGATACGTGTGGAGCTACTCACAGTCTAATCAGCTGGGTGGCACGAGTCGAGTCCATGGGACACGGTTTCGGTTTCAAACAGAGAATAAACAAAAAGGAGTAAACAAAGGAAAACACAAACTAAGGTCAAATAAAGGATTAATAAGCAGCTTTCCTGATGAAAAGTGCACAGTTTACCGATTTTATTCTGCAATTTTCCACTTTTTTACATCAGAGAGATGAAATCAAAAAACATTGTTCAGACTTAATTCTTCTATTTATTTATCCAGAATTACTAGTATTGAAAGAAATTCCCCCTTTATTTTGAGTATGTATGAATATTTAATCTTTTTTTTTCTTCAACCCTTGCATGCATAGTATGGTATATCTCACAAGCATTCAGCATCGAATTTGGCTGCTCATGGCCAGGAAAGCTTTGTTTTGTTATAGGGTACCAGTGAAAATATTGCACAATATTTCAAACAGGAAATAAACAAAAAGGGTTATTCAGCAGCTGTCCTGTTAACTTCTTTATTCTGTGATTTTTGGCACTTTTTTATATCGTAACAAAGCTGAAACAGGGAAATGTTATTCAGAAGATTACATTCTTGTGTTTTTTTTTTTTTTTTTTTTCACCCAAAAAAACCTCGGTACGGAAGGAGATTCACAATTCTTATACGCATGGATCTTCAACCTGTGTACACGTGATCTGGGGCATTTGCTGCTCTCTCAAGCTTTTGTGTTCACAAATGTTTACCAGCAAAAATATCACACAACAGTTTGAGAAGTTTTTCTTATTGCTTGAATGTTAGTAGAGAATAGGGTAATTTTTACTTATGAAATATTTTACCTTGACGCAGCTTCCGGAATAGTATTTGGGAAACATCCCATTTTACAGAAGTAAGTGCTTCTGTACATGTCCTTAGATTGGCAATGTCAGTGTTGTTTTATGCTTTATGAAATGTTTGAATTGCCTGAAAAGTGTGCAGTTTACCTTATTCATTCTGCGAGTTTCCACACTTTTTTTTTTTAATTAGAAACCAAAAAAACGTTGATCAGACTTAATTATTAATATCAGGAGAGAATATGGTAATTTT
>JAACJT020023469.1:0-22456 GCA_009936485.2 Gymnarchus niloticus | reverse complement strand
GATTAGGATTCAACACCAGGTAGTGAACAACGCCCTCTCGGAGTGAGAGAGATTAGGATTCAACACCAGGTAGTGAACAACGCCCTCTCGGAGTGAGAGAGATTAGGATTCAACACCAGGTAGTGAATAACGCCCTCTCGGAGTGAGAGAGATTAGGATTCAACACCAGGTAGTGAATAATGCCCTTTCAGAGAGAGAGAGAGATTAGAGTTTTACACCAGGTTGCCTAGGTGATTTAATTACTTAAACTGATTTCCATTTGTTGCGGTTCAATATATTTTGTAAGTTCCATTTTAGCACCGAAGAGTAAATAATCCTACTCCATTTCTGCAGGAATCACATAAGGAAGAAGTGCCTTAAATTTGCATATGGATTTTAACGTTTTAGCTTTTTTGCGAATATTATCAAGAAATTTTCTCTCTGCGGTAGCCTAAAAACAATATAGTCTCCTATATCTTTGGGTAAATGTTGACTTTAGGGTGCTAACAAGGCGTGCGTATGTGTGTGGCAGATATTGAATCTATTCACTATACTGTATTTATGCTGTACAACTTTTCTTGAAGTTGGGTATGTATGCCTGTGAAAATATTCTAGTGCATCATCACCATGTTTTAGGGTAGGTTATAATAAGGAGGTTTGCCTGACATTCAGGCAGATGCTTAGGCATGGTTTGTGTTTCTTAAAATGATTTGGCTACCAATCCATTCAGGTAACCTATTTTAAGAGGTCCCTGAACAGAGTCAACTACTGGACCGCTCTGATAATGGAGATCTAAATGACCCAACCGTTTGGGACCAGAATGCTACAGGCCATAATTATTAGTGAAAGACAGGAGGAGGGGGAAAAAAGTAATTTTCCCTTAATTGAGCTCTGCTTTTACAGAGTGTATGGTAGCTGTAGATCAAGTTACCGTGAGTGTGCTTGTAGCTGGACTCTGTATTATCTTGTCCTGTCATTAACAGGATCACTGATCAGCTTCTTACCTCACTTATCAGAGAGTCTGGCTAAATTATGAACAGATTGCACTGAACCGTGCACTATTGAGTATATGTCAGCTCATCCCCAATGGATCGATACCAATATTTTAAAGTGCAGGACGGCAAATGAGAGATGTATCCACCAATATCCCTCTCGATTGATCAATATTTACAAGCCGATAAGGGTTAAAAAAAACATACACAGCAGGTGTAATGTGTCTAAGTGGAAAGAGGGATGGGATCAAAACCCATTTACCCAGTATCATTTTGCCAGTTGCATCACAGTTTATCAAGCGGTTTCGTTTGTTGCCTGTGCATGTCGTGTATTTAATGTTTTAAGAATAGGGATTTCCCATTTGAATTCCCATTTTTCACAGCATCAGGTGTGTTTAGCTGAAGGTCATCTGAATTATATGGTTGTGGGGTACAATGTAAGGGGGACTGGACAGATCGCACAGCAGCTCTGTCGCTGTAGCTAATTAAGCTGTTTAAGTACTTTAGTGGTTGTACTTGAATTGGTACTGTTCCCTTATTTATTGAGGGCCTTCCTTGAAGTCATTCTTAGATGACATTGCAAACCTACCCTTGGAGGAGTCCAGCGTGTTAAAGTGTTAAACGTTTTGTAGAGATCAAGATGGCTGCTTTGCCCCTGGCAAGGACTCTGTGGCAATTATGTGGCTAGCTAGAGTGTTGCCTAAAGTAGGCAGATGTCTATAGGAAGCAGAAAATAAATAAACTATGAAGAATTAGTTTCTGCCGTAAGGAATGGCACATTTCATCATTTAGACCCAACTAGCCAACATGCTATAGAATTTTTTTCTTTTTTTTGCCAAAGAGACATTTCAATAAATAAAAGTTAAATTTAGCTACATTTTAGCTCAGTCAGGTGTAAGATATTTAGTATTCTTCTAAAGCTGCATCCACAAAGTCCCAAAGACTTCTACCTGATTTGAGAGAAGTAGCCACAGTGTTGGTCACCCCCAATGTTCTGTAAACTCGATGTTGGGTGACAGTTACTCAGAGTAGTGGCTGTATTGAACTTAAATTGAGACAGGTATGTCTCTAGTCGCTGTCACAGCAGCATTGCTTCAGGGCACAGGCTGGCTGGGTGTCAAGATGATCACTTGGCCAGCTTTCAAAATGTTTATGAAGTTTGGACAACCTGCGCTTTGAGAGGTCAGTATCTTAGCTAAGCCAGTGTCAAAGATCTATTCCCATGCTTTAAGTCAGTAGATTAGAATCTTGAAGGCTGCCATAGTGTAAGCTGGCAGTTATTGATGTTTATTTAGTTTCTGTTTTGTGCTCATGTTTTGAAAAACCTCTGCTTGCTCAAATGTGGAGCTGCTGCCTGTGATGGATTTTTGAGTTGAATTGTTGACTGTATGAAGAGATGGTATGTCATGGAGGTCTTCAGGGATTGAACCCCTAGAATGTTCTGATATTCTGAACTGTGTAAGCATGATTTATGCTTATCCAGCATGGTGTGAATTGTTGGCAAGGGAATTAATACTGTATGCCCGTGATAAATTCAGATGCTGACGGGCTGGACTTTTTGAGGGGTCTCTGCAACTCTCAGAACTATTTTCTGGACAGTTGAAATTTATGGAAATAAGCACCACATTTTGTGCCTAGCAATGTTATGATTAAAAAAAAAAAGGCATTTCCTGTTAAAATGATGTGTCTGGAGGATTTTCCTGTCTTTGACAGTCATCGTGGTGTTTTGGGGCTTCATTATTCTCTCACTACAGAGAGGGTTCATACATTGTGACAGAAAGCAAAACAGAAGAGCTTTGTCTTTCATGTCTGGTTCTCTTGGGCTGTTTTCCGACCATCTTATTAGAAAACTAAATTTTACCAACAGTGTTGACTGGTGTTGAAATGAGTATTGTGATCAGCAGTGGCGATGCTGGCATTGCATTGAGAGGCCCTTAATTGTGAATCAAGTCAACGATTTAAATACCGTTTCTGCCAGTTGAATGTAATTCTTGCACTGGGATGAGGTCCATTAGTGGGAGACCAGGTATATGAATGAGGAGGTGAATGAAGAGATAAGGAGCTACCCTTCCTTGCAGGTCATTTTTTTTTATTGTGAATGTCAGGAAGGTGTATAGCATTCTGGAGTGAGCTAGAAAGGTCAGTCAACAGGTTCCCAATGTAGCTGACTTGTGCAAAAGGCTGTGTGGAGATACCACTCTGCCACTTCAGACATGGACTTTGTCTATCACATGTTCTCCTAAGGAGACGAGACAGTTGAACACCCAGTTGAAAGTCGTTTACCTGGGCTGTGGTTCATCAGATCTGATAGTTCCTTCTAAACATGCTTGCTGCCCCGGTGTTGGTTTTGCACTAGTTTCTGCCATTTCTCTTTTTCCTGGCTTTTGGACACAAATCTGTTCCTTGTGATGCTCCAGAACCATTGCCACCATTTTGAGGTTCTGGGACACAAATAGGATATTGGTGTGGAATCCGACATGCGGGAAATGAGTGTGTGTCGACTAGCTTTTTCCTGATGGGATGTTATGCTGACACTCCCTCAGTCTGAGGCGGGAACTGTTCTTATCTGGGTGACTTCTCAGTGGTATCCTCCTATAGTCCAGTGAAATCAGCAGCTAGGTAGTGCACTAGTTGTCAAATCGGATTCAGTGGGCATCCTAATATCAAGCATTTATTAGTATTTAGTGGCATGAAACCACAAACCCCAGGTGCAAGGCAGAGACAAATGACAGGACATAAGGGAATCAGAGTACTTAAAAAAAAAACATAAAACAGAGGACGTTGAGAGACAAGGAGGGGCTGGACTTTACTCTATGTACATATAGTACTAGTGCCTGTGTGTGTCAATAAACAACAAATAAACAATAGAGAACTGTCAGTAATTAGACGTTAGTAAAGTGAAAAGGCAAGGAGAGTCTCTCTTTTGATTAACGTGTTAGTCTGAATTCTGGAATATTCGAGTAGAGCGGGTTTGTTTTCTTTAAGTACAGCACCTTCTTCTTGACCCTGTATAGGATAAGTAGGTGGGAAATGGGCCGATAGTGCTGGGTGCTGCCTTAGTAGTCAAAATTTACATTTGGTTTAAACCAAAGCTTCTCTGCAAAGCAACTTGAGGTTTTGCATGTTTGTAGTGCTGGACGTTTTGTTTTGGGCTCTGAATTGTCATTGGATAAGACTAATGGTGTGCTGCAGTGGGTGTTTTAGTGGTCACCTTGTGCGACACTTTCGGGCAAATCCCTCTATTGTGTGTTAGGGACTTTGGAATGGACTTTTGAAAGAGTCAGACCCCTACAGCTGATTGGAGTGGTGAAGCTGAATCAGTAAGTAGGTCACTTGGTGTCAGATCAATATACCCCCTGACCAGCGTCATGCTATTTCATTTGATGAGTTCTTTCTGTCTGGAGAATGTTCTGAGGGTGAAAATTTTTTTGGTCTTTTTGAGAAATGGCTCCTTGAAACAGGTTCTCCTCTGTTTCTTTGTGTGTCTTGGCTCCACAAAACCGTTTCACCCCTGGCTCGGCACAGCCTGGAGCGTCACCGCCAAATGGGCCTGCTCTTGATTTTGATGGAAAGGTGTCGCTTCTTTGGTGTGGTTTGACGCATCAGGCTGCAAGGGTCCATTGTGCGGCAGTGTGGAGTCCTTTCTCGAGGAGGGTGGGGGGTCTGTGTGAGTAATTAGCTGTCTGGGTAATTACAGGGCTTTACGGTAAATACATGAACTTAGTCTCTGCTCTACGCCAGTGGCTGCTGTTTGTTCTCTGGACTTACGCGTGTCTTTAGACATGCATGCACACACACACATCTCGTTGACATTTGTGTGTTGGCATGTCTTTTTTTCTCTGATTCTAATATGATTGATTCCTAAACCCATACCAAGGGGAAAGTGGATGAAAATCAGTAAACTTGGATGGCAGTTGATGCATTTTTGGTAATATACAGCAGTATTTCTTGTTTGTTTGTTCGTTTGTGGCCATTTTTTTTCTTTTAAACATTTCTAGCCAGTGCATGGAATGACTTGCGCGCACACACACACGTATGCCATCTTCACTTGGAGAAAAACAGGCTGTTTGTGTCCAGTTGGGACACGAGGCGAAGAGCATCCTTCACTCGCATCAGAGATGTGTGTTAAATCGGGGCTGCTCTCAGTGCCTTTGGGGCTAAAGGCGAAGCTGACTGTAGAATCTGTGGTCTGGGATGCCAATGATTGGCTTGGTTATTGCTTTAAACAGTCTGGTCAGCGTGTGGCAAGTAAATCTGAAGGTCAACTCCTGAGTCATTTACCCACTTGGTCACCGTGTAGACTTGCTCCGTTTTCACCATACTTCTTACCACAAAGACTGATGTCGCCATGGTTCCATGTCTCTTTTTCTTTTTGTAATTAAGTGTGACACCTTAGGTTGTGGCTAATCGAGGCTGGATTTCAATGGCAGAACCCCAGTGATCTCTTCTGGGAGCCTGTGCCGTCAGTGATGCTTGACAAATGTATAGTCAAAAATGATGTGGACTCCAGATGGTGGAAAGCGTTTCTGCTGTCCAGGCTTGTTGTTGTGATAGTCCGGTTTGTAGTGATGAGACAAATGAGGCTTCCAAACCCATGTTGGGCAGGAGTATCCCAAACTACCCATCAGTGTTGGCAAAACCATGGGTTTTGAAGCCTCATTTGTTCCATCACTGCTAGTTTGTCCACCGCTGTTTGTTGGCTGCACCTTTCTCTCAAGAACAGTTTCACATTCTTCTCGTGTGATTGGGGGGGTGAATACTAGTCAGCAGGACACAAATGTTTGTGACCTGCTCAGTGATCTCGGCGATCTCTACTCCTGCTTTAAAGAAAAGGAGAAAATTTGCTAGAACATATGATACAGAGGTCAACCAGGAAAGCATGTGGTTTTGGGACTTCCTTATCAGGAGTGAAGGGGTCATCATGGCAGTGTTGTAGTATGAAAAAGGAGCCGTTTCAGCAGGGGGGGGTGAAGGAAGTTTTGCAGCATGTGTTGAGGACAATGGTAAGCAGGCAGTCTTTTCAGTTGTAATCTAAGCTGCAGCCGCGTTTCAGGATTAGTAGATGTATTGTGGGCGCTGCCTTTTGTGAATGAATGACTCTTGTCAATTCCAAGAATTACCATCGTGTAGAATACTAATTTTGCAGTGATCGGTAATCCCAATGGGATCTGCGATTTGTGGCGGCCCGTCCCTCTGCCTCTGAGGGACAACTGTATGTTTGAGGAAGAGTTTCTGTGGAAAAACATGGGGCCATTGTGTTGTTCACCTGTGGAAGCAAGCAACTTGCTCGACCATAACCACAGAATCTGTGACTCTGACCTGGTCGAAGTAAGGAGGTCTCCTTAGAACAGGCCTAGCCAGGACCATCCGGTGGCCCACTCAACAAGAATGAGGTCTTTTTTTCACCCTATGCTGAGGTAATCTTCCCTCCCTATTGTGGCTCTACCAGTCCACCACTAGAGTTATTCTCCCATATCATGTGTCCTCAGAACCTAAGCAGTGGGCCAGGCAGCCCTCCAGTTCTCTCTCACTTCCCTCCTGTTTCGCATGCTTCTTTTTTGTTTTTCTTTTTTTAAGCTCAGCTTCCATCCCTTTTCTGACCCTGCTGTCTGGTCTCAGGGTTCTGAGAGTGCGTACAGAGCCTTTTTCCTCGAAATTGACCAGGCCAGCTTGCCTGCTAATGGTACTAGGAGCCCGCTGCCCTTCCGAGTCCATGCTGACTGACTGTTGTACCTTAGTAAGCATGCCTGTCTGTGGCGAGCCGTGATTAGTTGTTGAATGCGTGAGAGACAAGCTTTGGTGAAATGTGCAGTGTTTTGTAGGGGCGCTCTAGAAGCTGTCACGTCCGCAGACCCCTCCAAACATTTCTTTTAGATTCTGCGTATTTTTTAACTGCAGGCCATAAGCTCTATAATCTTATTGTGAGTGTCCGTGTGGTCCACGACAGCCGTGTAACAAGATAAAGCGGGTTTATTTCCGATAGTCTGTATTAGCCTGAAGCCAGCGTCTGCGTTCTTCTTATTGCCTTTGCACCTCTGTGCTGCGTGGGTGCTTTGGGTCGGGATGGCAAGCTGAGTCTTGTTGTCTTGTGGTGTGGGGTTTGCCAGCGGCTGACAGGTTTAGAGTCCCTTCCCCCCCCCCCCCTTTGGGATGGGTCAGGACTGACTCGTGGTTGTGCAAGCTTGACCCATACGTAAGCTCAAAAGTCGAGTGGCAAGTTGTTGAAAAGGGAGAAAAACATTACTCATCTGAAAAGGAACCAAGAGAATAATAGAGGAAAGTGTTTATTTATGAGCGCGTTTAAATTAATTTTGTAAATAGTATGCATTTCTGAAAGGACAATAAGGGTATTCCAGATCAGGTTTCTCCAGCACATCTGCACTCTGAGCTCCATGTTCAGAATGAAGAACTATGAGAGCTGTGAGTGTAACTGAACGCTGCCTGAATGTGGGAACGGGCCTCTTCCTGATGGACTTCTTCATGATTGCTTCTCAAAGTGCTGCTGTTCCCTCGGTGAATACTATTGAATATTTGCCATCGTTTTTAGAGAAAGCTTTTAAATTTAACACAATGATCACCCGTAACATTTCTGGCCGTGCTGGACCGAGCACCGTGTTGCCGTTTTTTTTTTTTTTTTTTTTTTTAATTTAATTTTTTTTTGCACTTACCATAAATAATCTGGAGTCGGCAGGGACTTCTTGGTCTGTGCTGCGACCTTCAGCTATCTATGTCAGTTGCCAGGAAGCAGGTAGGGGAAAAGTATGTTGCAATTCATAGCTATTTTTATTTAGCATCCTGCCTGTTATCCTGCCCTTCAGGGTGCAGCCCCCCCCCCCCTTCTCCCCATGTCCCTGACCATGATGATGGATCCTGTGAAGGACAGGATTCTGCGGAATGGTTTAAGTGTGACTTGTTGGCCTGCTCAACAGTATCCCAAAGATGGGTAGCTCCAACCTAGAGGCCCTCTGATCCATGTTCCGTTGGTCTACCTGGTTAGAATCTCTGGTGAAAATTTTATTCTGAGTTCAATATCTCAAGAGGATGGGGAGGGACAGTCTGGCGTCCAGCATCTGAGATCGGATCACCACCTCCTTGTCTTCTGCTGTGGTTGGTACCCAAGCTGTTATACCTGCCGTAGAACCGGAAATTACTAGTGGTTTTCATTTTGAGCTTCTCTGCCGCAAAATCTTGGTTTGATCAAAGAGGCCACCCTTCCTTTCATCCTGCAGGGCACCAATAAATACCGGTGGAAGATCGACGGGTGTTGCGGAGTGTTTTCAGCAAGGCTGCGTGTCATGTGGCTTGGTGTTTTAAGACCCGCTGTCCCAGAATATGTGTGTGTGTGTGAGTGAGAAATAGAGGGAGAACATGTGACTAGCCTTAGTGTCCTGGCTGTCCGTGTGTCAAAGGTCTGAGGTCTTCTAATGACATGGTCATTAGCTAACTTCAAACTAGAGCCAGCACAGGGAGTAATGCCTGCTGGATGGGTAATCCTGTCATGAAGTTGTAATGTTGCTGAGAAACTGAAAACGTTTATCAGAAACTACATGGCCTTGTACTCCGAAAGACAGCTGTGACGTGGGATAGCAAGACAGAATGTAACAAGAACTTTCCTGCTGGAGAAAGGGCTTAGTCTGTTACGGTATCCCCAGGAACACCAGTGAATCACAGGTTTCGCTTATACTGGTTAGACTGGTGCATCCTTGTGTCCAGGCAAGCCGAGAGGTTTGGGGAATGTGAGTGGGGGTGAAAATGTTTGATTCCCTTAAAAATGAAAACGGCAGTCGTGTGGTATGTCATCTCAGTTGCATTAACCATTGGTGTAAATTAGGACCATCAAAGTTAACGCATTAACACTGTTCATTTCATGAATAATGGCATTATCTTAACTTTGACAGTTCTAATATAAATTTTGAAGTTAATTTAAAAAAGTAAATTTTATTAATAAAATGAACAGCATTAATGTGTTAACTTTGAAAATGCTAGTGTATATTTTTTTCAGGAGCACAGAACAATGCCACCATGTAGTAATCAGTTTTATGGCCTCTAAGGGGCATAGCACTTAAGAACGTACTGAGAGAACTTCTGTTGTAACCTTGAGGAAGAGATCCAGCTGCGGTACGAAGTAAACGTATTGTCATCAAGAGTCTATTCTTCTTTTGCCCTTCGCCATAATCAAGCCAAACTCAAGGGGGAAACCACACTGGCCAGGAGAGTATTTCTCTGGAATGCAGTCCCTTCTTTCAGTCAGTCTTTACTTTAGCTCTCCTCCTTCAGTTTTATCTCTCTGACCTGTTATTAGCTTATATTTTCACTAAAATGTTTTGTGCATGTATTTTTTTCCGTGAGGTGTTTAGAGCAAGTCCATCACTGTAGAAGGGGGTGCGTTCAGCTTAATCATTTGCCTATGGAGTCTTGGTTTGGAATCCCTGTGTGTGTTAACGGGTGGTGACATATTAACCCGTGTTCCTGGTACTGTAACGGTCAGGCTCAGCGGGAAGCACAGCATTGCTCTGCCAGGGCAGAGAGCCCTTGACTCGATGGGAGGTCCGATCGCTTCATCCGTCCCCCGTTCTGCCAGTTTCTCCCCCTCGGGTGTGAGGCTGAGGGTCAAGTGGATGTTGGCAGATCTCTGGGTATTTGCACATCCCGACACACCGCGTGGAAACGTGTTTTAGTTCGGGAAATCTTAATTTATATTTCTCTGCAGGCCATTTATTTAAAATGGCACCTTATTAAATGTTGCCTTGGTCAGGTCTCTGTCGGGTGAGCCTTTTCAAGCAGCCCTTGATTGTCAGTATTTCACTGACATGGTTCCGGTTCCATGCTACTTCCGGAAGCAGCTTGCTCATTTTTCTACTGAAAAGGGAACAGTTTCCATGCTGAAAAATAGGTTTGGGAACCGACATCATAAACTAGCTGGTCTGGAGCTTGGAACCCGTAATGTAAATGCACTGAGGGATGGGATAAGCAGCACAGACACTTGTAGTTTGGCAAATACCACTATCTTTAAAGTTTGATCTGAATTTCTGACAATTTCTTTGAATTGAGTAAAGATGCTGAATTATCTTTGGATTAGGATGACTCTATCACGTATTCATCTCTTTTATTCTTTAATATAAGCCGATCCTGCTGATCATCTTTTTGTTTCCACTTAAACATTTTTTAAGCCATTTGGATGCCATATATAATATACAGCCATATAAAAAAAATGATCAAACTGTGAAGCAAGTACTCCAATCTCTTAAAGGAATTATGAAACGACAAGCCGCTTTGGTAACGAGCCTTGTCCATGCATCTTTATAGATTATAGCTTTATTTTTTCTGATAACCGATCCAATGTTTTTGGGCAGAATATTTCATCGGCATATCCATATGTTAAAATGTACTGTCGAAGTTAGGAGTAATGCCCGGAAACAGAGGACTCAGTCCACCGTTTTTCTCTTGTTGCCACTTGAGCAGGGCATTGACCTAGTTGCTACCTTGTCACATTTAATCTGGCCCTGAAGGCAGTGGAAACACGGGCTGATTTGCAGTAGGTAGGTGAGATTTTGGTTTAGTGACTGTTGTAGTTTTCTGTTTGACGGTCTGACAGCAGCCCCGAATAATGCCCCTTCTCTCTCTGTTTCACCTCAAGGTACTTTGTTCTGGACCCGGAGCTGGAGCAGCTGCAGTACTTTGTCAACGAGCACAGCAGGGGCCAGAAGCCCCGGGGATGGTTGCCCCTGGCCGGTGCATCCGTAGCCCCCAGCGATGAGGCACCGCACATGTTCACCGTCTACGCCGCCAGTGGCGAGCTCTTCAAGCTCCGAGGTAGGAAACACCCTCCCGTTGTGCCGCAACACCCACCCTAAGGCCTTTCTTTGTGGTGGTGGGGGGGCAGTAGGTCAAGGCATTACTGGTTCAGAGTGAGTTGAAGCTCTGAAATGTTTTGTATCGCCATCGTGTCACAGTGAAGAGTGTAGCAGGGGAGGGTCCGTCACACATGCATGCATTGTGCAACATCCAGCGGCAGCTTGCCAGCTTGGAGAATGTCGTCTGAATACGATAACCCAATTCCGATGGGAGGAATGGTTAGGAAGCAAGAATGTCAGGGACAGGATTGCCTTGCTATATTAAGGCACATTTGCCACAGAAATGCATCGCATGACACAGCGACATGCTAAAGCGTAGACGGAGTTTCTGCGGTATGACAGCCGTCTGTCATTCTGGGCCTCGATGACAAAAGGCCAACTGTGTTTGACAAACTGTACCTCAATGTAAAACGTTGGCCGTTTGTCAGTCAATGGAAATGGCCTTGAGGGAATGTCACAGTGTTGGTTTCCAATGCCATCATGCATTTTGTAAAGGCTGCCATCACCTGTTTGTGAGTCTGTGTGTGTTCAGAGTTCAGAGATTGGCCTTCCAAGCAGCGCGTGGGCTAGAGTGCGAACGTGAATGATTCTACCACTTCGAGTATCAGTTTTCAACATTAAAAGGTTCTGAAAGCTTATAATTGCCGCGTTCTTTTTTTTTTTAGCGACGGCCTAAATGTTCCAGGTCTGCTAGTGTGATCCACTTGGGCCATAAGTAGCCATCCCCATGGCATGATGCAGCATTTACTTCTGTTTGGATGGGATGTGTTCCAGGTCGAAAGTGGTCCATGCCGTCCCTGAAAGGTTCAAGGGCTTCAATAGCTTTCTTCGTGGCCTGAAGGATCCCTCTATGTAATATGACCACGTTTTTAAACCTTTTGTTCTGTTTTGCGCGATACCCACCTTGTCCCAGCAGTCTAGTGATGGCCCAGCAGCCAGTTGAGAGCTTTTCTTTGTTTTCCTTTGTTAGCAATCCATCCACCTATTGGCATTTCCTCAGTTTGGCTGAGAAAGTCTCGTCTTTTGGATTAAGAATGTGCCCAGGGTGGCGTCTGCCAGTGATTCCCTTTGGGTGCTGGGTCAACGCCATGTTTAGCCAGCAGGGTAGGAAGTGAAGATGGGTGCAGCTAAGCCAAATGGCACGTTTAACTGGTCTCCCTGCAAGTTCGGCTGCCTCTGGCAGTGGTCAGGTGCGGTACGGTCCGAGCAAAGGTTAAAAAAAACTGCTGATATGAAGGACTTACTGCCCGTGCTTGTTGTGTGGGTCTGTCAGGGTTGTCATGGAAACAAATGCTTTCTGTACTTTCGTTGAACCCAAAGTTAGAGGTACTCTGATAAAAGCTTTCCTGTTTGGTTGCTTTGGTGAATTTGGGGTGGAGGTTGGTGGGGCCTGTTCGCACTAAACTCTCACTGATACTGCAGAGCCATCTAGGGCATGATAATCGTGTGACTTGGGTGCCCAGGATTCACCTTAGCAGCAAATAGCGCCTGAAGTGCTTATTTACAGTACATACCAAGAAGTACATTCCGGAGAAGTCCTCGAATCCCGTAATGAATCTGTCGCGATACTTTTAATTTTCATGCCTGGTTGTTGAACTTGAAAAGCCTTTAAGATGCATCCTTAATGCATATTGCAGAATATTCCAGTTGCCTGCAGATTTCCCTCTCTCTAAATGATATCTGCATCGAGTTGCTGAATCATTATCACCCACCAGTGGTAGAATCCAGGCTTGGTTCCGGATGAATATGAATGAATAGCTGACAGGATCAACCTCAGCTAGTCCAAAAAAGCAGTCAGGCCTTCAATTTGAGAAGGGCTTGTAGTCAGCATTTGAGACATTTGAGTCAATCTGACCTTCTTCTGAAATATACAGTTACCATATGGTGAAAGTGTTTAATGACTCAGTGTGTTGTTGGCTTAGCTATGGGTGAACATGGATCAGCAGCTGTTGTCTTTGTCATTGCTTTTTGCCGGTCAGTGTTGGCATGGAATCGCTGGCTTCACTTTAATCTAAAGCTTTCCTGCCTTGTCATTTAGAATTTCACATGCTCAGGTATGTCTGCTCATTCCTGCTTGGTTGACTTTGCAGGAAGTTTCCATTCAGTGTCCTGTCTGTTGATTTTCTCCATGTGTGGCCAGTAGTGGATGAAGCGTGTAAGGTGATTGAACTAACGTGTGTCAGCCGTAGTGTTGGGGAAGCCAGAGACTTGACTTGACAAGCTGCTAAACTAATTTACCTCAGTGAGGCCTCTACCTGTAGGCATGTACAGCAATTATTGCTTAGTCAGCACAAATGCCAGCATGTTTTGTGGTGCCTGATTTTTTGCATGGCCTGTTCTTGCCATCACCATCTTTCACATAGTAAAGTGAAAACTTCAGTCCTCGGTACAATCTTGGCTTCAAAGCAGAACTCCTCCCTCAGTATATGGCAACACAGGAAGTAGACCAATAGGAAATTGCAAGCAGCCAAAAACTGCATTAATCATTAAGCTCTGTTTTTGTGTTGGATTGCTGTCAGTCTGCTGTATGTCTGCCTGTCCTTTATGGGTGATATTGTGATTTGACATCTCAATGGGGCTGTAATGGCATGGTCACAAGATCAGGCCTCTTGGGAACCCATTCGCTGCTCTTTCTTGTGTTCTATCCGATTGTTTTGACTGCTGTGACATTAAGTTTTGGCGGGGGTTTGTTTGCACTTTTAAACTGATTTGACCTGACAGTTGCCTGATGAAAGTATGTCTGTATTTACCTTTCCATTTAGCTCACTTATTGCCTCCATATTGCTATCATCACGGATTGAATCCCCCAAAAATCTAGTGCGTAAGCTCTTGAAAACATTGGGAATTAGTATTTTGATTAGCCTCAGTGGCAGCCCCTGTTTACTCCTGTACAGCATTTGCAGCTAATTATGGCAACCCTAACGATTCATCATAATTTCATGTCATGCTGAATAGCTTTGGATTTTTTTTCAAAAAATAACCCAAAAGTGGGTGGTCTTTAGCAGAGCAGAGCTAGGGTTTCCACTGTCATGCAGCTGTAAAGTTTTTCTGACTAAAACACGGCATCCATTTCAAGGACCGTTACTGCATATAGTTTGCAGATGTGTCCTCCATTTTTCAGGGTTCCTATCGAGACTCTGCACCTGTGTTTTCATCTGAAAGATCATAAATGACATGACAGTGCTATTTCACACATTCCACAAATAGTGGCGATCTCAGTGGGCTTGGGGACCAGGTGTCTGTTGACGAGGTGGGAACCATATCAGATGTAGCTCTTATCATTGGCTCACTTGGAAATTGCTGTTGTTTACTTTTTGTGTCTGGCATGTGTCCTTGCTGTTGTACCCTTGAGAAATAACAACCCCAGATTGTGCCAGTAAAATACCTGCTAATCAACAAAATTCGCAAGTCAGTTTGGTTAAAAATGTGGACAATTGAAGTATTTCAGCATTTATTGTATCGTTTCGCTTTTAAAAGGTGGATGATGACTTTATATTGCTCGCTATATTTGTAGAAAGCACCTACATTCAGTTATGCACGTCTTGATTAAATGTGTGTTTCCAGGCAGGTACAGTAGACAGACCTTGGCGGCTTCACACAGTCCCTAGTGATCACTTCACTGTTTCTTGAACCTTGCTGGTCCTATCTTCTGTGTTGATTCCACGTGTAAGCCCCCTGCAGTTGATGTCACCTTTGCTGGTGTTTCTTGTTGTGCCCTCGCAGCGGCCGACGCCAGGGAGCAGCAGTTCTGGATGAGCCAGCTCCAGGCCTGTGCCCGTCGTCACTCCGACTGCAGCGCCAAGGTGAGTCCGCCACTCATTCTTGTGGTGGCCCTGATGGCAAACTACCCATCAGGCTCCTTCAGTTTGAATCGGGGGTGGTTCAGTTGGACTGCGACAGCGTTGGAGTCTATCTGGGTGGAGGAGGCTATGGCACAGGGGATTCTGGGTAATGTGCTGTCACTGCCAAACTTTGTGCTGTTGACATAGCCCTAAATGGTTTGAGAATGACCTCACACTGTCCAAACCATGATACAAACTTCAAGTTGTCACCTAAAAACCTAAATCATTGAATTTGGTGCAGGGGAATACACTCAAACCAAGTAGCACCGGCTGTAATGGTACTGTGGGTACCATGGTTTAGAGGTCAGTGCTGTGATCTTCTGGCAATTTGTTGAGCATACAGGCGCCGAGGTTGGTTGGGGGGGCACTCATTATTAAATTAAAGATGTCTTCTGGACGTCAGCCTTTGAGGAGAGAGTGGCTGGATATCGATCGCTGTCTGCCTGAAGGGGCTACAGTGAGTTACTCCTGTGTAAAGCCTCGTCTCCAGTGGTCAGGGGGAGCAGAGTGGGTTAAACAGACACGGGCGACTTTAAGGGGTTCCAGCAACTTCACGCTGCTGAGGGGTGACTTTGGCATCACATTATACCCCAGTGAATTCTGGGAGACTTTTTTTTTTTTTTTTTTTTTTTTTCCCTGCTGCCCTGTAGCACGTCAAGGTGGCTGCTTGCAGATAAACGTTTAAGTTCAGTGTCTTGTTTGGGCTGTTTACCTCCTGCATAAAATCCTGTCCCCCCCAACCCTTAAGCACATGTGTGCACAAACACACAGTGTTCGTCTCACTCTGCCTCTACCCTTCAGCTAACGATTGTCCCGCTTTTATGAATACACCTCACGATGCGAATTACTGACTTGCACATTGGAAGAATGAGCGGGGGCATGGATACGTTTGTGTACATTTACTTTGGGGTTGATGTGGAAGTGTTTTGCCTATGAGTCAAGGTGTCATTTTTTTCCATTCTTAGGTGAAATATTATATTTTCATATATAGCACAGGGATCTGACTATGGGAGGGTTTCCATTTCACTTCGGTGAGGTTTTGACTCCTCTCGAGTCTCTACTCACATGAGCGGTGATCTGACTCCGGTGAGCTGCAAGTTTCCTTGGGGAGGTTCTTTGACGGTGCTGATGGGCCTCAAATGCCGATGCCTGTGTACTGAAAAGCCTCTGTCTGTTTATTGAAATCCTCGCGGCACAGGCAGTTGTGTGCTGTGTGCAAACATCTCGATGGCTTGTTCCACCTTGGCATCATCCAAACTGTCTTATGATGGTAGTCTCTAAAAGGTTGTCGTGCGACAGGGTAAAGTTAGCCTAAATCAATATGATGTCACTCGTATCTGCTCTTCCTTTAATATTTATTGTTTATGTTTTGAAAATTGAAGGAGATTCCATTGTTCTGAAGCGTTCAGATAAAGCAATCATTAATTTTTTTTTTGTAGGAGAAAAATCACCAGAGCAATGGACCATGTGTGTGTGTGTGTGTGTGTGTGTGTGTGTGTGTGTACACATTAATAGCACTTTCCAGAAATTACACTCACTGGCTACTTTATTAGGTACACCTTGCTAGTATCGTGTCAGATCCCCTTTGGCCTTCATAATGGCTTTCATTCTTTGTGGACAACAAGCTGCGTGAAACATTCCTCAGAGATTATGGTCCATATTAACATGATAGCATCACACAATTGCTGCAGATTTGTCTGCTGCACCTTTGTGATGTGAATCTCCCATTCCACCACATCTCAAAGGTGCTCTACTGGATTGAGATCTGGTGACTGTGGAGGCCATTTGAGTAAAGAGAACAGAGTCATGTTCAAGAAACCTGCCTGAGATGAAATGAGCTTTCTGACATGGTGCGTTATCCTGCTGGAAGTAACCATTAGAAGATGGGTACACTGTGCTCATAAAGGGATGGACATGGTCAGCAACAATATTCTGGTAGGATGTGGCATTTAAACAATGCTCAGTTGGTACTAAGGGACCCAAAGTGTGCCAAGAAAAATAACCGCAATGCCATTTCACCACCCTGAATTTTTGATACAAGGCAGGATAGATTCATGCCTTCGTGGATTCATGTTTTTGCTATTGCCTGTCGTATGTAATTTTGCACTGTCCAGTCTTATGCCCTACCCTGTGTCTATGCACTGTAATCCCCCATTACCCTGCTGTCTGTGTTTGCACTCTATTGTGTATTTATTATAAATCTGTACTGTGGTGTCCCCTCCCCTGCAACTGTACCACACGATTGGCCGATTAACTATTTGCATTAACAAGCAGTTGAACAGGTGTACCTAATGAAGTGGACGGTGAGTGTATGCATTAACATTTTCATAACCTCCTGGAGAGCACCAGCTTTTGTGATCTGATAGATGACCTTCAATCTCTTCAGGAAGTCAGTGGTCATAAAAAGGCATCTTATTACCGATTTAAAGTGCAGAAGCAGATCCTTCAGACTGATAGATGGAGCAGCCTTGGGTGGAGGTTCTCATAATCTGTTCCCTTACTCTCCTTGCCTCACAGAGATGTATTGTAATAGCACTAATTTCATCCTGCCTCCATGCTCGCTGTGAGCCTTATTTCTAGGTATAATGGATCGTACATGATATAGTTATTGTACACGCGATTGAAATTCACAGTGTCTGAAGCCCCCTGCTGTGTTTCTGTGTCATGAAAGTTTCTTCATCTCCTGTCTCGCTTCAGACCAGGCGTCATGCGCTGACAATGTAGTGGGTCCTCATCACAGAGACGGTGGATAGACACCGGTGGCCAGGAGACGTTAAGCTGTCTCGTTCTTGCCTGGGGGTGGTCTTCCTATGTGTGATAGACAGGTGATTCAGTGAAACCACAGGCTGCCTCCTCGAATAGACTGTCAAGTCTCAGTTTTGGACAGTTGCGGCCAGACCTGTGAACCCCAGGTATAATGGGCTCTGTGTCTCTATGAGTTTGTATATGTGTCAACCTGGATGATGGAGTTGTTCAAGCTGAGATCTCCATTAGAGGTGAGTACTAGGTAGTCAGACACCTACTCCTTCTGAATATCTCCGCTGCTGTTGGAACTGAGTCTTGGCTAGGCTGCCAGACTGGCGGTAGGGATGGGAGATGACGTGCCCATCTGGGCCAACCAAGCTGGTACATGCTTGGATCCCAGCCCATGGATTGGTTATCAAACACAGCATGTGCCTCTGGGCAGGATGGCAAAGGTCAGTGTTTGGCGCGCCACGGGAAAAAAAAACACGCTGAATTTACTGCGGTGACCATCATGTCTTGTACAGGCAGGCAGTCAGAACTTTGGTGTACACTGTTTCTCTAGCCAAGACCACACCGTAGTGGACCCAACACACAGCCACGTGCCACCTGGTTTCCATGGTGCCAAGAACTGAGGACATGTGCTGTGCCCTTAATCATCTGCACGCCTTCAGAAGGAGCAAAGGTGTGTGTTTTTAGTGCTGGGCTCATCCTGCCTGCGGCATTTACTGTTGCATGTTCGGGAGAGCTGTCTTCAGAAGCTTCCTGCCTGTGAGGCTGTGGCGGCATACGTCCAGAAGAATCAGGAGGCTACGTAGTTGCCCTGCTCGGGGTCTGAGCTGTCCCCAAGATCTACAGCGCTCTGTTAATCTTCTAGTTTACTGCAAGCTCCCCGGGTTCAGCCCCCTGAGTCGTTTGTCTCGACTGCAATCCTTCGATCTACAGCACGCTCTTGGGTAATGGAAAGCTTGGCTCAGACCCCATGACAGGACAGCACCGTCTCGCTGTGCCGCCTCACAGAGGCTCATAAACAACGCGATGCCTAGATTGCACACCCCTCGTTCACCCCAGTGTTTGAACGAAGGCTTACCAACGCTTCTGTTTCGATTAGCTGAGTCTGTGGCCTAGCGTCCCCTCGCCCTCCCACCACATTTCCATTTCCTGACCCCTGTGACCTTTCAGAATTGATCCTCGGCCGCAAATAAGGTCCCTGGTTTCATTTCTCCTGAGGCTGTTACCTCAATTAGCCAATGCGTGATTAAATTAATCCAGTTACGACCAATGTATTTGTACATATGTCAGCTCCCACAGACTGCACCCCAGTCCCACCCAGTACCAATCAGGCAGGAACAAAACAGTTTGCCGGCATGCAAGCTAATCCCGGTCCCTCTTATGATTCTCTGCCTTTAATGCAGTCCTGTGTAATTACTGCTTCATCTGGTTGTCCTGTGATCAGCTAACATTCAGTGTACAAGATGATGTTCACCAAAATTTACTGTTGAGTATCCAACAATTCAGTATCTTGATGTGTTCATTTATTTGGCTGGTTCTGGTTCCTCTTAGTTCTTAGAGAGGATCTTGTCTTTGGGTGACATCTGTAAAGCCACACGAAAAAGAAGGCAGACAATGGCAATCATTGTCACAAAGGTATCCCACCAGATCCTGATTAATTGGGTGGTGAAGGGTGCATCTGTTAATGTCTCTGGGAGATGCTATGTAACATCATGAGGAACGTTCACGTGCCATGTAACAGAAAAACTGTGATAATGCATTATGCTTTATTATCAGGTCATAGTCAAATTTAAAGCATGATGCTAAATCAGAATGATAGAGATGATAAAGGCTGAGCATGTTTCTCTGCCTTCTACAGAGTTTTACAAGTAAAGTAATCTAAAGTGGGTGTTTTTTTTTTCTGAAAGCGGTATAATAAAATACTGCTGTCTACCCCCGATCCGTGATGCATAGCTTCTTCTGACTTCATTTCTGAGATGTTTGGAAAGATTAAATTTCAAAAGCAGTCTTTTTTTCTTGACCCCGAATTGGAGGTTGTTCAGAGGTGGTGATGTCAGTGATGCAGGAGGTAGAAAGATAATTTTTAAGGATGGCTGGACACTTGAGATAGCTGCTGTTATGGTGAGACATCTTTCTTTTGTGACTTCTTTTGTGGATTTAATGTCGACGGGTTGATTTTGTATGAACCTAATTTGACGATAGATAAAGTTTATATCTTATCTCCCGAGGAGAAATGTAGTTGTTTTAGATGCCATGAAACATCTTAAAGCCCTATTTTTTTTTTTTTTTTTAATTAAAGCGCCAGACTAATAAATCTGTAGGAAGTATGGCAACTATTATGCTAGCCTTACAGGGAGAATTTTGGTTGTTGACTACTGGGTGTGCTGGAGGAACTCAGAATTCCTGGACTTCTTTCACCTCTGTTTCCAACCAATGATAAAATCATTAGCATTAGGGTTGTTTGGAGCAGGCTTATGTGTCCGCGATGCATGAAGGGTGTGTTTTGTCTGCTTTGTTTACACTTTGTAAGTAATATTCATTCATTTTTTTTTTTTTTTTTTCCCCCTCCTTCACGTGAATTTGTACTGAAGCTTTCCAACGGCGCAGCAGCCTCTTGGCAAAGGTTACTAACTGATTTATGAGCTGTTAACATTTGGAGGCAGGTGGGGGGAGGATAGAACTGGTAATTCTATATAGACAGAGGCCTCAGTAGTCCTTGGAACAGGACGCTCCAGTCGTCCCCCCCCCCCCCCCCCCCCCTCCCCGGAGCCGCTCCTGTCAGGCAGACCATGCGGCTGTGTATATCGGTGGAGCGTGGTGGAGCAGTTTCCCCAGAAACGCCGGGCTGCAGGGGCCATTCCTGCCACTCTGACCCCCACTGCTGTTGTCCTCTCTTCCAGGGCACACCGTCATCGTCGGTGTCGGGCCGAGCCCGCAGCTTCTCCCTGCTGCCGCACCCGACACTCTCGTCCTCCGCCTCCTCGTCCTCCGCCTCACCTGCTGGGCCGCGCTCCACGCCCCTCGCCGGGGCGCCCAGCAGCATCGTTACCATCACCCACCACAAGTCCCCGGCCGCTGCACGCCGGGCGCACAGCCAGTACCCTGGGAGGCTGCTGGAGGTCAAAGAGGTAGAGGTTGGGGGGTGGGGAAGGGGGCAGCTGCTTGTGCCATTCAACTGCGTGATAGTCTGCGTGTCTGACTTTGTTTACGTGTGCGCGTGTGTGTGTGAACCAAGTAGTACCCCCCCATCCCCTGCTCTCCTTTCACTGCACCACTTGTGCCCTGCCCCCTCTTGCTGTGTCATGGCGATGCGGCTCCAGTACCAGGACCTTCCTCCTGACCCAGTTTGTTCCGTAGCATGTCTCTGGAGGTTTGGTCAGTAACGCCACTCGGCACCACGGGAGACCGGGGGCAGCTTGCCTTACGGCAGAACGCTCGTATGGATTCACGACGTAGGCTAAACATCTGAATATCCAGCGCGGAGAAACTGCGAGTCCTCATTGAAGGTAACATGCTTCTGGAAAGGGCTTGCTTGTCTTCACAACCTTTCAAAAATGTCCTGTCAGAGTCACCCTTTAATAATTTATAAGGAACCTGGGGTAGTGCTCCAAGGATTGTGTTTTTGTGGCATTTTACCAACGGCATATCCTCCTGTGAGGATTTTCTTCTGTGGTTTGGAAAGATTAATCCACTAGGAGCAGCTGGGTTTTATTATCAGGGGAAATTTAGCCCTTTGACGCAGTATTGTTTGTTTATTACTTAAACATATTGTTTAAACAAATAATATAGTTTTAATGGCGAGTCTGCTTTTTAGGGTTGCACGTTGTGTCCAAACTTTGTGTCATATCCAATTTTAGGTTTCTGTGTAGCACCCCCTAGTGGAAACCGTTTCTGCTTTTATAATAAGCCTGGGGCTGTTTGAATTCTAATATGGCAGCAACTGACAACCCCCCCCCCCCCCCAGCATACAACTTGATTTTCACAAAAATGGCAAATTTGTAAGTGGTCCAGAGACCATCATGTGACCAAAAGAAGTAGAAGCCTTGACACCCAGAAAGAGAAACCCAGACAAAACACCTGCCAGAGAGCGGCCCTGGTCTTCCTTAATCTGCCCAGCTGGCCATGCTTCTGGTAGTCGATCTGATTACAGCTTGCTGGGCGCTAATTTAAGCCTTTTGTGGGAACAGGCCAAACCCAGTTCTGTGAGTTCACTGTCCCTCCCACTGACTCACAGTATTAACTGCTCAGACAGTTGGGCGTTTCCTGAGGCAGCGTGGGTAGTGAAGAGCTTTCTTCCTTGCTACAACAGTAATCTTCCACTGAGTTATTAAAAAGTAGTTTGTAATTCTTCATTATAGCACCATCAAATTATTGCTTTTTACTTACAACAGTAAAATACATGTTTCTCTTTAAAATGGAGGCATTATGGGATGCATGTGTATGATGTTGGCAGGTCTTCTACGACTGTTTAAACAACATAGAACCTCAGCAAGGAACAAGCTCTTGATTAACTAACCTGTTATGGACACAGGTGGGTTTGAGGCCCATGGAAAAGTGAGGAGATGCCCTGCTGCCCCCCCAACATCATCAGCTGAAAGGGAGGAATGGTGGTCCTGTCTGTGGCCCTCAGTCACAAATCAAGCGCCTGCAGGTGGCTTTTTGGCATGCACTCCTTCAAACGTGAGTGCTTTGTGCTATCACACTGACACGGGTGACGCTCTCCGCTTTGTGTCCCCTGCCGCCAGCTGTGGGCCCCGCCGCCCACCCCCCCCCCCCCCCCCCCGCACACGGGGGCCGCCCCCCCTTTTGTGCCCCCCCCCGCAAGCTGGCCCCCCCCCCCCCCCCCCCCACCTTGGATTCAAAGCATTTCTTGGCCTCACTTCAGACTGCATGTCCTTCTGTAGTCTGAAAGGTGTGATGGGGTGTGTGTGCGTATCTGAGCCTGCAATTGTATTATGTACATTTTCCCCTGCTTTATTTGGACTTGGATAATGACGAGCCACAACACAGACACTCTTGTGGGGGTGGGACAGAC